>JASAMX010006756.1:0-15265 GCA_030248175.1 Microlaimidae sp. YZB2_3
TATTAAATATTTAATGGTTTAAAAGTATTTTGCTTTGGAAATAGGACCCCACCTGACCATAGGTGGGCAGCCTCTCCGATTTTGGGGGGGGCGTATAGAGGGGGGGTCAAATTTTAGGGGGGGTGTCCGGCAAGACCCAAATTTTGAGGGGGGGTGTACCCAATATTTCCGCGCTGCCTTAAAATGGGCTTAAAACGCGTAAAAAAACGTAAAACAAGCTTATAAATGCTTTAAAACTGTGTAAAATTGAAATAAGACCTTATTGCAACTTACAAATTTTATTTTTTAATTCTTTTATTAATAATGTGTTTATATATTCTTATAATTAGATTAGAAATTATGGTTTTTTTAATAATTACGTAGTAATAAAATAATAATATTATTGTCTTGATTATAAAGTCAAGTATCACAAACTTTTTAATCCATAATCTTATATTTAATTAACGATTATATACATACATGGGCGTAGCCAGGGGGGTCTAGACCCCTCTTAGGTCGGCAAAGGGAAAAAATTGGGGTTAGACAGACCCCCCCCCCTTTTGTAGTGGCGTGCCCAGGATTTCATTTCGGGGGGGGGGCGGTCTGGGGGCCCTACTAACCCTGAAGGGGGGTCTGGGAGCGGCAGCCCCCAGATATGGGGGGTCTGGGGGGCGAGAACCCCCCAGCGGGGTCAAGGTCAAGGGGCGGAGCCCCTTGTCAGGGGGGTTCGGGGGGCAGAATGCCCCCCGGGGGAGAAAATTTTTAATTTAAGGCGCTAAAATACACTTGAAATTTTAATTCCAGATGATACTTATTACAAAATTTAAGGTTTCTTATATCTACACATTTAAAACATGTGTTTAAAACGTTAATTAAAGGATAATAGTGTTTATAGTAGTTTTATTAAACTGTATACCTTAACTACTGAACGAGATAATCCATTTGTAATCGAAAAACTAAGATAAATTTATCAATTAACAATTAACTTTCCGCGCGAAGCGCGGAAAATTTTTTTTAGTCGTTTTATAACACTTAAAAATTTTTCTCCGGGAAGCGAATTTGGGGGGGGGTGTCCCCTGGTACCCCAAATTTAGGGGGGCGGTGTCAGCAAAATCCGAAATTTTGGGGGGGGTATAACCCCCCCCTGCCCACCTATGCACCTGACCCCTCTCTAGGTTTCAAAATCTTCCACCCCGGGTCGACCCCCCTAGAAATGTCATTTACCCAGGGTAAACACCACCCCCCCTAGCTTTTTGACCGTGTTCATCTATCAGACCTGTGCACTGCCCCCCCCCCGGGTTAAAACGGGGGGGGGGCAATTCCAAACTGGGGGGGTCACCTTTTTTGAAACGGGGGGGGGGCAAAAAAACGGGGGGGGCAAGCATGGGGAAAGAAAAAAAGAGAAAAAAAGGGGGAAAACGGGGAAAAAAGAGACAAAAAAAACGAAAATAAGGTAAAAATAGGTCTGAAATGGCTTAAAATACATTAAAATAGGCTAAAAACTGCAAAAAATTCGCGATGATGGCGTCATCATAGGTCAAAAATGGCGTCATATTTTTAGGGTACTTTTTCATTTTTCGGGGGGGGGGGCAATAAAACGGGGGGGAATCCTCCAATAAAACGGGGGGGGGGCATTTTCAGACCGTGCACAGGTCTGATCTATGGACATCACAATATAATGCAGAACTGTGCACGGTCTGGAAATGCCCCCCCACCGTTTTATTGGAGGATTTGCCCCCCCCGCCAAAAAATTGAAAAAGTACCCTAAAATTATGACGCCATTTTTGACCTATGATGACGCCATCATCGCAATTTTTTGCAGTTTTTAGCCTATTTTAATGTATTTTAAGCCATTTCAGACCTATTTTAACCTTATTTTCGCTTTTTTTGTCCCTTTTTTCTCTTTTCCCTTCTTTTTTTCTCCTTTTTTCCCCTGCTTACCTTCCTCCCGTTTTATTGCCCCCGCATAGGTGGGCAGCCTCTCGGATTTTGGGGGGGGTATGGGGGGGTCAAATTTTAGGGGGGTGTCCGGCAAGACCTAAATTTTGAGGGGGTGTACCCAATATTTCCGCGCTGCTTTAAAATGGGCTTAAAACGCGTAAAAAACGTAAAACAAGTATATAAATGCTTTAAAACTGTGTAAAATTGAAATAAGACCTTATTGCAACTTACAAATTGTATTTTTTAATTCTTTTATTAATAATGTGTTCATATATTATTATAATTAGATTAGAAATCATAGTTTTTTAATAATTATATTATTAAAATACGTAATAATAGAATATTAATATTATTGTCTTGATTATAAAGTCAAGTATCACAAACTTTTTAATCCATAATCTTATATTTAATTAAAGATTATACACATACATGGGCGTAGCCACGGGGGTCTAGACACCTCTTTTAGGTCGGCAAAGGGAAAAATTTGGGGTTAGACAGATCCCCCCTTTTGCAGTAGCGTGCCCAGGATTTCATTTCGGGGGGGTCTAGGGGCCCTACTAACCCTGAAGGGGGGTCTGGGGGGTGGGAGCCCCCCAGATATGGGGGGTCTGGGGGGCGAGAGCCCCCCAGCGGGGTCAAGGGGCGGAGCCCCTTGTCAGGGGGGTCAAGGGGCGGAGCCCCTTGTCAGGGGGGTCCGGGGGGCAGAATGCCCTCCGGGGGAGAAAATTTTTAATTTAAGGCGCCTAAATACACTTGAAATTTTAATTCCAGATGATACTTATTACAAAATTTAAGGTTTCTTATACCTACATATTTAAAACATGTGTTTAAAACGTTAATTAAAGGATAATAGTGTGTATAGTAGTTTTATTAAACTGAATACCTTAACTACTGAACGGGATAATCGATTTGTAATCGGAAAACTAAGATAAATTGTCAATTAACAATTAACTCTCCGCGCGAAGCGCGGAAAATTTTTTTCGTCGTTTTATAACATTTAAAAGTTTTTTTCCGGGAGGCGAAATTGGGGGGGTGTCCCCGGGTACCCCAAATTTAGGGGGGAGGGTGTCAGCAATATCCGAAATTTTTGGGGGGTATAACCCCCCAACCCCCCTGCCCACCTATGGCCCCCCGGGCCCCCCGTTTTGAAATTGCCCCCCCCCCCCCGTTTAAACCCCGGAGGGGCAGTGCACAGGTCTGATATATGCATCACACTAAACCACCACATAGCACAACAACAAATAAACATACTCACACGCAATACAAACTTGGACAGACAGCAACCAACTCACACTAAATGTAAGCAAAACAACATCCACACTATTCACACCAGACCCTGCAGAGTACAACACACAACTATCACTACAAATAAACAACACAACACTTGCCATTGAGCCACCAGGACCGTGCTGACCTTCGGGCAGCACCCAACAGGCCTATGGGTACCATCTGGTATTGTAACAGAATAGTCCGGACCGGAATCGCAAAGTTAAGACTTAATCGGAAGGACGATAATGTTTTTTTCTGCCCCTAGTACTCATCTCTAACTTTATTTCAAAGTCCATCAAAAAAATTCGAAAGGCCAAGAAAACGTTTCAGTAACTATTATAGATTAAATTGGTAGAAAATATTGTGAGGGTTTTGCAGTGTTATACTTATCGCAGCGCACTTTTAAGGGTGTAAAGGTTACACACCTGTTGTTCTAAATCGATTCCAACAATCCCGGCTTCCGCTCTGGCGGTCAAATTTTTGTGATCCACCCAAAGAAGCCTTTTCATCTCCGACATATCTACGCTAACTATTACCCGACTTTCAGCTTCCGGGCATTCCAGCGCGTTTGAAACGCTTGTCCCTCCTAAATTACACACAAATAATACGTTACTTTTTTATGTTTAGCTAAAAATAAACAACACTTAGCTACGCGTTTTCATCGCTCGCCAAATAAATTTCGAGGAACGGATTGTTAGCACATTGTTTTTTTTTCTTGGGCTTACCGTTACCATAGTGATCTCAATTTTAAAGGAAAAATAGGTAAAAACACTATGCTTATGTTGTCATTTTTACTGCATTTTTGAACTTTTTATTCTTTAAAACAATCAATGACCTAAAACTGTAGTTATAAGTCATTTTGAAGCCATTTTTTTCTCAGTTTTTTACAAAATTGAAAGGAGCTAACCCTTACCAAGTTTAAATTTTTCCCTCTAGAAAAGTGGGGAAGAGAAGAACAAGGTTTGTACGAATCTGTTATCAAACGTTTAATTTATAACATACGGTATTTTAAAAAATCTATTTTATTTCAATACTACTACGTACGTACGAATGCAGAGTTACAGGTTTACAAAAAAAAACCCCAAAAGAATCAATAACCTATTTTTTGTGTTACAAGAATTACAATTTTACGGTTTTTAGTCAAGTATTTTTTACTTTTTAATGTAGATTAAATGACCTATTTATATTTTAAACCTATTTTAATTGTGACATTTAATTCAAATTAAAGATGAGTAACATTGCTAATATTAATAATTTTAAATTAAAATCGATTTAATCAGAAGTTTTTTAGTGAAACAAATAGAACAAATTTGCACAAAACTTTGAAAATTTCTAGGCGCTTTTTAAACAATTGGCATTTGTCTTCGTTTTAAACAAATTGTTTTTTGTATGATTGATTACACAAGTTAGCAAAAAATACGTTCCTAGCAAAACTTCACTGCGAATTTTTAGCCTAGGCTCCAAATTTTAAGTGCCAGTGGTGTCGATTTGGCATAAAAAAGCTAGGGGGTGCAGGTATACCAAAATCCGGGAGGCTGCCCACCTATGTTGATGAGTCTCAGATTTTCCTCGAGCAAGTCCAAACCTGTCTACGCAAGAGACGATTTAACAGGTTTTTTTGTAAATATGTTTTGTAAATAATTTTAAATAATTTTTTTCACGTAATTAACATATTCTTCTGTTTAAATTGTTCATTAATCCGTGTTTTCAGATAAATCACAAAATGTCAACAAGTAAAAATTTTTCCTTTTAGTAGGTTTATTATTGGCTATAGTACTTAATAGGATTTAAAATTTTTTCTTTTCTATTAGTTGTTCTTTGGTTCTCCTTTGGAATAGGAAGAGGGGTTTTTAACCTCTTCCATTTAAAATAACCCTCTTAGATTAATCTTCTGTGGTAAAACCATAGATGAGCAGGGAGAGGGAGTTGAGAGGTTATACCCCCCCAAAAAAAAATCCCGAAACTGCCGACACCCCCCTCCCTAAAATTTGGGGGTACTCCAGACACGCCCCATAAAATTGGGGGTCCCAGTACTAAAAACACTAAAAATGAAGTATACCCAGAAAATTTTTGGGACCCCCTCCCGAATTTCGGGGGTCAGGTATACCCCCCAAAAATCCGAGAGGCTGCCCACCTATGGGTAAAACCCCTCTTTAACTTGGGGCTTTAAATCTCCCTTGCCCATTTATGTATATCGTAAACAAGATCAAATTACAAGCATAAAATTTACCTCCAATCGGTAACAGAACAATGTCCAGTTTTTCAGCAGAAGCCACCAGTTTCATTACTTCATTTTCATTACGAGGCCAGACGACAATATCTGGAATTCGCTTAAATTTTCCTTCTCTAAGCTTTATAATTTCATACACTGTGTGGCCTAAAATTAAAAACAAAATAGATGCCAACTAAACAAGACATTCAAAGCACACCCGGTAAACAAAATATAAATTAAAATATCTCCCTTATCTAATGTTTTCCAAAATCTCAATTTTTTAATTAGGAATTAATTTATCTGTTTTTTAAACGAATTTTTATTTTCTGATGATATATAAATAGAGGAGAACCATTGAAGTTTTGAATGAGCATAATCAAAAAATGTTTGCCAATGTCGGGTGCGGGGTGATCAAATTTTCAAAAAGTGAGTTTTCCTTTTTGTGTAAAAAAGCTTTAGCGAGTTTTAGTCAATGTATATTTTTTAGAAACCAGTAAGGGCCGGTTCAAACCGGAGTGGCAGGTGATAGTGAGGCACAGCGCACACAGTTTACACCATACATGGGCACGGGGGGGTTAACCCCCCCCCCCAAATTCTGAGAAGGTGGGTTTAACCCCCCCACTCAGAAGGGGGGGAGAAAAAGTTAAACCCCCCCATTTTGGAAAAATGAAGAAAAAAATGTCTTTAAAATGACTTCTAACTGCTTCCAAACTTAAGTTTTAAGGTCAAAATGAATGTTTTAAGCAATAAAAAGCTCAAAAATGCCATAAAAAGGGTTGTTTGACCTAAAATTAGCATTTTTTTACCTATTTTTCCTTCAAAATCGAAAAACGATATGGGTAAAATACACTCCAGAAAAAAACGATATGGGATTTTGCGTTTCTCGGATTTTAACCCCCCCCCTAATTTGGGGTTTAACCCTTCCCACTCCGGACCAACTTGCCCATGTATGTGTATAAGTATAATGTTTTTTTGTATTAATAATCAACTAAATAATTCCAAAAAACACAAAAAATCAATCGTAAATAGGGTAATTGCATTTTAAATCTCAATCATGGAAAAAATATTAATTAAATTATTTTGTGTACAACTATTTGAGGTGGAACGAAACCAACTTTCCAACAAATAGGCATAAACTACGATTAAAACATAAAGGAAGAATGGTTTATTGTTTCCAGATATAATATTTCGCCTTTTATATTTCCATAATTCGATTCTGATTTTTTAAATGTTCTTAGTAAACTTAAACCCGTTCAACCTGATTCGGTTTAATCCGTTCTCATGATGATGTTTAAAATGACTTCTAACTGCCTCCAAACTTAAGTTTTGAGGTCAAATGAATGGTTTAAGCAATAAAAAGCTCAAAAATTCAAGAAAAAGGACTTTTTCACCTAAAATTAGCGTTTTTTACCTATTTTTCCTTCAATATAAAAAAAAACGATATGGGTAAAATGCACTCCAGAAAAAAAACGATATGGGTATTTTGCGTTTCTCGGATTTTAACCCCCCCCCCCACCCAATTTGGGGTTTAACCCCCCCCACTCCGGACCAACTTGCCCATGTATGGTTTACACAGCAGCAACAATGAGGGTCTCATCATGTAAACGCGCGCGTTCACTATTCACTGCCACTCCGGTGTGAACCGGCCTTAAACGACTTGAGCCTTTTATATTTGCCGCCAAACTCGTCGGCTTTATTACAAACCTATTAATAAAACCTGAACAACAAGAAAATGCTTACAACATAATGTGAGGATGTAGGCCTCATGACCTGATAGAATAGAATATGAATTAGTGGGATGGGTGGTTGCGTTTATTATTGGCCTTTTAAAATCTAAGGAAAAGTCCCCTGCAGTAAATCGGGTTGATATGACTTTAAAGGCTCAAAAAGAGCTCTTATTTAAGTCAGTTTTAAAACTTTTCTTAAATGAATCCAAACAATCGACAGTTACTTGAGGTGGGAGTAGGTTGTTCCAAGGTGTAACCACCCTATTAGCAAAAGAAAATTTTCTTGCATTGATTCTGTTTTCTTCGATGGTCTATTTAAAGGGATGACCACGGGTGGGCTGCAGATTATGCAGATTTTGTTGCACTTTTTCCAAAATGTTTATATCTTTTTGTAAATAAGGATTCCAAACTGCACAGCGTACCTACTCTAGAATTGGTCTAACATAGGACTTATATGCTCTGATAAGATTATTTCTAGACTTTGAATTGAATGTTCTAAAAATTAGTGTTGCTTTTTTTGCTGTGATTTCACAGTGTTTCGAGAATTTCATATCATGAGATATATAAACACCTAGGTCACGCACCAATTCTGTAGTTGCAAGCACGTTATTACCAAGCTTAAAAATTTACAAATTAACTCTTTGCTATGATTTTGAACATAGGTGAGAAAGGGGGGGGGGCAGGGTGGACCCACCCCCCTTCCCCCTAGCCTAGAAATTTTGGGACCCCCCTAGACGAAAATCTAGGGGGCCCTCCTCCCCCCAAATTTCAGAATTTTTTACCCCTAATCCCCTCTCGATTTTGAAATCTGACCCCCCTCCCCCTCTCGGGAAAATTTTAGGTACATTTTTTATACTAAATTTTCTTCCAAAAACGTGAATTTTTATCACATATTCATGCTTTTACACCCTTTTTATACATGAATATGCCTTTTTATTCACTAAAATGTAGTATTATCCTATAAAAAAGAACAATTATTAAAATCATTATTGTTTAAAACTGTTTTGCTTTGGACACCGGACCCCACCTGACCTCCCTCTAGATTTCAAAATTTCGCACCCCGGGTCGACCCCCCTAAAAAGCTAGTGGGTCCGGACCCCCCGCCTAGAATTCAAAATTCGATTTACCCTGGGTAACCACCCCCCCTAGCTTCCCCGACCGTGCTCACCTATGCTCAAGGCTCAGTCATTTCACCAACTCTCTTCAAATTCTACATATTGGACATACCTTCCCCACCTGCCAGCGTAAAAATCGTCTCCTACGCTGATGACACCACAGTCTACTCCACTGTAAACAATATAACCAACCAACACGGAAACAAATCTCACCAATTATCTCAACACTCTAAATCAATACCTGGATCTCAACCACCTCAAATTATCAACAGAAAAATCAACAGTCACACTTTTCTCTCTATCCTCACAAGAATACAACTACCACCCAAAAGTGACCATACAAAACCAACTTTTACCGCTCAACAAAAACCCCAAAATCCTAGGTGTCACTTTCGATCCAAAACTAACCTTCAACAACCACATCACCACCATCAACAACAAGGCATCTAGGCGCAATAGCATCCTCAAAGCACTAGCCGGAACCAGCTGGGGACAACAAAAAAAAAACAATAGTAGCCTCATACAAAGATATTGGGCGACCCATCCTCAACTACGGAACACCAATATGGTTACCAAACCTCTCTAAATCCCATTATTAAAAACTTCAATCAACACAAAACTCAGCCCTCGGGATAGCAACTGGTTGCCACAAAATGGCCTCACTAGATCATTTCCATCAAGAAACTAAAGTACTACCAATTGAAAACCACTCATCTCTACTCTCAACACAATTTCTTGCCAAGACTATGCAACAAACTCACCTATCCAACAATAC
Organism: Microlaimidae sp. YZB2_3; assembly: GCA_030248175.1. Lineage (NCBI taxonomy): Eukaryota > Metazoa > Nematoda > Chromadorea > Desmodorida > Microlaimidae > Microlaimidae sp. YZB2_3. The sequence goes on from JASAMX010006756.1 coordinate 9,019, forward strand.
CACAGCAAACAAAATTAGGCCAAGAGAAATGAAACACACCCTACAATCAAAATACGGCCCCATAGCAGAAAGTTTCTTCAACCAAACTCTCACCGAAAAAGCCATCCTGACTAACATCCACACCTGTTTTGTAAAAGAATCCCTATCTCAACTCCAACCTAATCCTCTGCTAAAAAGCAAACCCCATGAAATACACCAAAGTGAACAACACCATCCAAGAAAATCAAGAACACTCCTGTCACAAGTAAGATCCGGATTTTGTCATCATCTAAATTCATAAAAATCAAGAATAAACCCTTTAATCAAAAATGAATGCCCAAAATGCCACGAGAAACCTCATGATGTCAACCACCTTTTCAACTGCACCAAAAATCCTACCACATTAAAAGTAGAAGACCTATGGTTTTAACCTATATACAATTTGGTGCCTTGAATGTGTCTGTAGCTTTACGTGTGCTCGAGTTCTGATTATTTCTTTTATGTATACAAATTTATCAATATTTCAAAAAAGGTATAAGTAAAAAAAAAACAAATTTTGTTTAATAAAAGTGTGAAACGACCTCATATGGTAAATCTACTGTGCAATTGCACTGCAAACCAAATTTCCCCCGCTTCACGGGTAGTTTAAATTAACAATTTATCTTAGTTTTTTGATTTCAAATCGATTTTGCCGCTCAATAGTTAAGGCATACATGTTAAATAAAACCACTATAAACACTATTAATCTTTTATTAACGTTTTAAACACATGTTTTAAATGTATAGGGATAAAAAACTTTAATTTTTGTAATAAACATCATCTGGAATTAAAATTTCTAGTGAATTTTAGCGCCTTAAATTAAAAATTTTCACCCCCGGGAAATGTCATTTACCCAGGGTAAACATTACCCCCCTAGCTTTTTGACCGTGTTCATCTTAGAAACAGTAATCAAGAATTCTTAAAAAACTTTTGTGTATTTTTTAGGGATTCCAAGATAAATTCAATTTTTTTCTAAAATTTTAAAAAACTTTTGTAATATTTCAGCAAATATTGATTTTATTAGTGGGTAATTTTAGGTTTCAATCAAAATTAAACTTTATTAATATTAGTTTATTTTAGGATTTTTACTTTAAATGGGCTTTCTTGGGGTTAAAAAAGTATAATTAATTAGCAGTATTACTTATATGTCACAAGAAAAATAATTAAATTATTAATAAGTCAAAACAATTATGCGCTGAGCAAAGCGAAGCGCAAGAAAAATTTTAGAAATTGGTCTTTTTAAACCTTGAAAATTTTGTTTCCTTTTTTGTGTATTTTTCTAAAAAAACAGCTGTAAAAAATACGTGTCTAGCCAAAAATCTAAGCGCCAGACTGGTGCCTAGGCCCAAAATTTTCGGCGCCAGCGGGAAATTTTAGGCGCCAGTGGCGTCGATTTGGCATAAAAAAAAACCCAGCGACCCCTCCTCCTATGATTCAAAATGCGATTTACCCCGGGTAACCAAAGCCCTAGCTTCTGAAATCGTGCTTACCTATGGCAGTTTTGCAGAAAAAAAGTTGCGGGGTACCTCTTATTTTTAAGGGGGGTATCTGGTATCAGCATTTTGGATTTAGCTAAAATTGTACCCGGAACAAAGAATAAGGTTTATTTTTGCAGATTTCTTGAGGGGGTAGAGTCTCAATGTTTATATCTTGCATTATGTTGAAAGGGCTTCATGGCAAGGGCCGCTAACCATTATTTTGCTAAAGAACGTTTACCTTATAAGACTTTTTTAATCCCCTCAAATAATTAAAATGCTTTTTATTAACTTCTTAGTAAAAAAACACAATGATTTTTTTAATTGAGTATTGTTGACAAGTTTTACTCCATAGGTAATGGAGAATATTATCCTAAAATTTGTGTTAGTTCATTATTATAAATTAAATACCGTGACATCTGTTTAATCTGCAGACGGAACGAGTGGAAAAGGACATGTTCTGGTCTTTTAACCAATCCAATAAGGCATAATTAATTTTAGCTGCAGGAATGACTGATTCGGGCATGAAATGTTGACTTGGCGTTCGATATTTTAAATCCACCCCCATGTTTTCAAACAACCAAGGACGTAATTGTGGCATAATATTACCACTCATATCGTACCTAAGATTTTGTCATATTTACTAAAACAAATTTCGATACTGAACAGAAGATCAAGAATTGACCTTTGAGCCATTTCCCTCAGTTTTAAGTTTTTATAAGATTTCATCCACTAAGGTGACAACCACTTTGTACTTAATTAATGTTTGTGAAGACCTGTGCACTGCCCCTCTGGGTTTTTGTTGGGGGGGCAATTCCAAAACGGGGGGGCATGGGGGCAACTTTTTAGAAACGGGGGGGGGGGGGGGGCGGGCAATAAAAAGGGGGGGCAAGCAGGGGAGAAAAAAAAGAGAAAAAAAAGGAGAAAAAAAAAGAGAAAAAAAAGACGAAAAAAAGAAAAAAGGGACAAAAAAAGCGAAAATAAGGTATAAATAGGTCTAAAATGGCTTAAAACAGATTGAAATAGGCTAAAAACTGCAAAAACTTCGCGATGATGGCGTCATCATAGCCTATACCATAGGTCAAAAATGGCGTCATAATTTTGGGGTACTTTTTTATTTTTTGGCGGGGGGGAATAAAACAGGGGGAATTCTCCAATAAAGCGGGAGGGGGGGCATTTCCAGACCGTGCACAGGTCTGTTTGTGTAAATATATAAATCTAAAAATAAAAGTGTTAAGAAGATTAGTAATATACCACAATGGAAATAAAAACCTAAAACATAGTAGTGTTATAAAAAACCACTAAAACATAATTAGTAAGATTAAGAATAAGTGGAGTTTTAAAACAATTTTAAAAAAGGGGATTAAAAGGACATAATAATAAAAAACCAACCACAGAAAATTTACAAACAAACTAAACTAGCAAGTATACATTTAACCTTTACCAATAAACTAAACATAAATAAGACACCATACCTACTAAATAATTCTTAAAATATTAAAAAAAAACTTTTACTTTACATGCTGATGCCACTATGTAATATTATTATACATAGCTGACGCTACTATGTAGTATTATTATTTTGTGGGTTTTATGTTACTATCATAAGTGCGCAGACCTGTGCACGGTCTGAAAATGACCCACCCCCGTTTTATTGGAGGATTTGCCCCCCCCCGTTTTATTGCCCCCCCCCCCGCCAAAAAATGAAAAAGTACCCTAAAAATATGACGCCATTTTTGACCTATGATGACGCCATCATCGCGAATTTTTTGCAGTTTTTAGCCTATTTCAATGTATTTTAAGCCATTTTAGACCTATTTTTACCTTATTTCCGCTTTTTTTTGTCCCGTTTCTCCCTTCTCCCTTGTTTTTTTCTTTTTTCTCTTTTTTTCTTTCCCCCTTGCTTGCCCCCCCCCCCCCCCCCCCCCGTTTCAAAAAAGTTGCCCCCCCCATTTTGGAATTGACCCCCCCCGTTTTAACCCGGGGTGGGGGCAGTGCACAGGTCTGGGTGCGCAAGGGCAGGGAGGGTTATCCTCCACTCAAAAAAATCTTGAAACTGCCGACACCCTCCCCCCTCCCGAAAAAAATTTTGGCTGTACCTCGGACACCACTCCCTCCAAAAAAAATTGGAAAGTCGGGGTCCCCCAGTACTAAAAACGCTAAAAAACATAGGGTATAACCAAATAATTTTTTGGGACAGCCCCCCGAATTCCAGGTGTTATGTATATGTATATTCCCCAAAAAAAATTCAAAAAGCCACCCACTTATGGTTACCATGTACGATATACGTATAATTTTCGGTTGCTTGCCACATCTTCTAAATTGGTACATAGGTGGAAAGACATATTACAGTAAACTGTGTCATAATCATACATAAACCGACCTGTGCATTGCCCCCCCCCCCCAGGGATTTTATTGGGGGTGGCGGTAATTCCAAGCTTAGGGGGGCACAGGGGGGCAACTTTTTAAAACGGGGGGGAGCAGGGGAGAGAGAAAAAAAAGAGAAAAAAAAAAGAAAAAAGAAGGAAAAATAAAAAAAAGGAATAAAAAAAGCGAAAATAAGGTAAAAATAAGTCTAAAATGGCTTTAAAAAATGCATTAAAATAGGCTAAAAACTGCGAAAAATTCAGAGATGAGGGCGTCATAATAGGTAAAAATAATTTTTGGGTACTTTTTTATTTTGGGCGGTGGAGGGGCAATAAAACGGGGGGGGGGGGGGCAAATTCTCCAATAAAGCGGGGGGCATTTCCAGACCGTGCTTAGGTCAGCATGAGCATGGACCAGCAAGCTAGGTGGCTACCCCAGGTAACTGAACTGGGTCTTTGAAAACAAGGAGGGGAGTCCAGGGGTATCCGTACCCCCTTCAGGGACGTAGCCAGGGGGGGCGCTGGGGGGCGGCCGCTCCCCCCCCGAAACGGTCGGACAGGAGGAAAATAAGGATAGTGGTTGGGCGGGGGGGGGGGGGCCGCCCCGCCCCCCCCCCGAAATGGTCGCCAGATAGTAAAATTTGGGGGTTTTCAGAGGCTAAAAATTCAAACCTTTTTGGCGCCTCGCTAATCGCTCGGCGCCAAACTTTAAAATAATTTTAGTACCCCAATGGACCCTCAAAAACCAAAAATTTGTTCCGCTTCGCTTCGCTCAGCGGTCACTTTCTATAGTATACATACATATATATCTCGTTATTTATGTTGCCTGATGCTAATGTTATTTCAAAGTTAGTACAATAATTTTTATAAGTAATAATTACTACACAGAAAGCAAAACAAACCATCATATTGGTTGATTTATGTACCTCTCCCCTCCTAAATTTTCCTGCCGCTTATAGCATTGGCTCGGATTTTTTTCATATATAGGTAGGTACCCTAGAAAACATGGAGCCGAGATGCTGCTTATGTGCTTTGGTTTACAATGTGGGTTTAGCCAAGGGGTCTGAAACTAACGTCTCTAAATTCTTTTTTTGTAAAATCCAGGCTCTGCCAATGTGTGCTTATGTAATTTTTAACTAAGAAAACATGTTTTTACCGCTAAAAACATTAGATAATAGGTTATTAGGCCAAAAACAGTGTATTATACAGCTTTATCTACGTTTATCCCTGCTTTTTTAACGTTTTCAAAAATTAAGGGGGGGCTCCGCCCCCCTCCCCGAAATTTTTTTTGTACTACAATCCCCCCCCCAAAATGAAACTCTGGCTACGTCCCTGACCCCCTTAGCTTTTTAGGGGAGGGTCGACCCGGGGTAGACCAGTTTGAAGGGGGGTCAGAGGGGATCTGATTTCCAAACAAAGTCACATTAAATCATTTAAGTTTTTTTAGCACTAATATAGAATTTTATATACTAACATATGCTATTTATGCATAAAAAGAGAACAAAAGTACTGTTTTTTACTAGAAAACCGTGTTTGTGATAGTAAATTTTGACCTAAATTCATACCCAAAATTTGGCTCGGAAGGGGGGGGGGAGCGGGGAGGGGGTCGATCTAGAATTCCAGAGGGGGTGGGGGCTCAAGATTTAAAAATTTCGGGAGAAGGTGGACCCCCTAGATTTCTCTTCTAGGGGGGGTCCGAAATTTCGAAGCTAGGGTGGATGGACGTTGACCCCACCCTACCCCTCTCTCTTATGCTCATGTATGATCATAATTATGCAAAGTATGGGTTTAAGTATGAAAAAATTGATATACAACAATATAGTAAATAGCAAAAATATTTTGATTTTGAATATTCTTTTTAGTTTAAAATTCGAAATTAAGCAAAGGCAAACGGCTTAAGAAAAATTCAATAAACTTTAAGAGGCGCGTGTTCTATATTTTTTTACTGTTAAATTGTATGCAAAAAAGGTCATATAAACAAGCACTGGGCATAGAATAATAAAATTTTTTTACCAAACTTCCATGCTCTTGACTGAAAGATATTGTACCTACCTTTCTCCTGTAAACGAAATGTCATTGTTTTGATTTACATAGAAAAAAGAATCGCGATACCCCCATCCGTTCCATTTAAGATCTATTTCTCTAAAATAAAAATTATCATATGGAATATTAATATAATATGATTTGAAGTTTCAATCTCCGCTTACAAAATAAAAGATTGCTGTTCATATCACCTTACACAATATTACCACTCACTGTCACTACTACTAATATGGGCGAGTGCAGCATAATATGACTAAGGACAACTTTGTTAAAGACTTAAGGACAAGGTATCTCTTAGTCGCACTTCTCAGTATATGTAACTGAACTGAAAGCAGGACTAACAAT
>JASAMX010006757.1:0-13346 GCA_030248175.1 Microlaimidae sp. YZB2_3
TTGTGCCAGGACTCTTTTGTGCCAGCTGCGATTTTTTTCAGGACTCTTTTGTGCCGGGACTCTTTTGAAGGTGAGCCACTTCAGCTAATATCCAAGCTTGTGGGAGCTTATGAGTTCTAAAAGAAATTTCAAAAACAGATGATAGAGGCGAAGCAAGTGCAATTGCTAAATTCTTGAAGACTGTTTGTGGGACATTATCAAGATTACGACTGGTTTTGTTTTTAAGTTTTTTAAGAGCTTTAAAAACATTTTCTGGAGTAAATTTTATATTTTTTAATTCAGTACCTGGTGGTATTTTGATGGAATGTTTGTCATAATTTTGTTATCATCTGTAAAATTTTTGGAAAAACAATGATTTAAAATTTCGCACAGTTCAAAAGCATTAGCAGTAAACGAATTATCAGCTTTTTTAAATGGGGGAATTATGCTATTTTCCCCAGGACCTTTACATTTATTTCTAACAAAACGAAACAAACTACTTTTATCATTGTTGTTTAGAATTCTTTTTCTGTGTCTCTGATTCAGTTTGTTAACTTCAAATTTAAACATTCAGTTTAGTCTTTTATACTCATTCTTACAAACATTATTTTTACGATTTTTTTACATTTTTTTTCTTCTTGGACGCAATGTTTTTGAAATATTGGGGGTAGCTATGAGTTTTATTAACTGAAACTATTTTTTTGGAACAAAAAGTTCAATCGCGTTTAGAATTTCAGCTTTAACAATATTCCAAGGATTTTCAGCTGAGGCACTAGTTTAAAAAAATGTCGTAAAATTTTATATAATTGTTCATAGCCTTCCAATCGGTTTTTTTATAATCAAAAATTGTCTTAGTTTTTGTTGTAGAATTCGAATTATTTGGGCATCTATATAAAAATTCTACAGTATTATGATCACTGTCAAAAAATGGCTCATTTGTAAAACGTTTGAAACAAACATATCGGTATTACAAAAAATAAGATCTCAAAAATTATGGCATCTAGTAGGATTTCTAACTCTAAATTTAAGGAATTTTCGATAAAAAAGGCAGAAAAAGTTTTGCATAACATCGAATTAGATGTATATTTATGTATAAATATTAGCTACGCCAGGAATGCATAAGAGTAGAGAATGTCCAACTGTGTGTTAAACAATTTGGTCTTTATTGTGTTAATTACGTGTTAGGCATTTCACATGTAGATTTTTTATCATGTAGAAATAAAAATTTGCGAACGCAAATGCTTAAATGAACTTTTGTACATAATACACTGTCAAATAATTCAAATTAGTCAAACTATTCTACGTTTTAACATATAAAAAAATTTATACGTCCGATGCAACCAAAAACTATATTTGACAACATTATGTGGAAAAATCCAAAACCTTATCTGAGGATTTTACGTTCGTACTTTTTTTTGCAGTTTGAAGTTTTGAAAGTAAAAAACTTGTAAACGCAAATTGCATAAATGGAATTTTTCCGCACAATAGGGACCTTGCACTGGAACTCGGTTTATACATGAAGTATGCAATATAATGGATAATTACTGTGTCTCTTACTTATCTTTCATAGTATACAGATCAACCGATTGAAATTTCGCGCGCTTTCGAAGGTTGATCTGCATACTACAAAAGATAGGTAGAAGATACGGTAATTATCCATTATGGTGACTCGCTATGTTTATTGCATACTTCATGTATAAACCAGTTCCAGTGCAAGGTGCCTATACTGTTGAATAATTGAAATTATTCGAAATATTTTATTTTTTAGCATGTAAAATAATTTTTACATCGAATTCGACTAAAAAAACGTTAGATATTTGACAACATTACGTAAAAAAATCCTCATGATAGAGTTTTACGTTCGCAGTTTTCTTGTTTGCAAATTCGCGGTTAACATGTAGAATAATCTACAGGATTACGTAGAAAAATTATTAGGTAGATTATTCCACAAACTCTAGTGATCTACAGTTTGTGGAATAATCTACCTAATATTTTTCTACGTAATCCTGGATAATAATTTGGCGGGTCTTAGTAGATTTTTTACACGAAGAAAAATTTACAATGTGGAATAATCTATGTATAATTAGAACAACTGTTTAACACACAGTTGGACGTTCTCTACTTTTATGCCTTCTTAACTGCGCTAACTCGATCATGTATTGCACAAGAATTAGACACGCCTCCTAATTGCATAAGTATTAACTACGCCAGTTTAATCATGTATTTCATAAGTATTGGTCACCCCTTCAGATATTAATGATTGAGAAACTATAGTTACTCAATTATGTATTGCATAAGTGTCAGCGGGAAATGGTGTGATGTAACTTGTTCCAAGGTAATGACGGGGTGCTTCATTTAGAAAAGCAGGTTTGCATCTTACCTGCCTTCAATAAATATTTTGCTGCCTTTCATCTGCTTTAAACCTTCCTCCGATCTTCTTCCTTTTTTTAATTTCATTTGCTTCTCATCTGCCTCCTACCTTCTTCTGAGACAGATTTAGCTGCTTCCTACTTGTACCCTCGCATGTAACATAGGAGCCAGTACCACCTACCTTCTATTTGCCTTTAAGACAGTTTTGGCTGCCCTGTCCTGCCTTCGCTCTGCTTCCTTGTTGCCTCCAAGGCATTTTTGGTGCCTTATATACCTACCTCCACCATGCCTCGTACCTGCCTTTGATGCAAGTTTTGCTGCTTCCTACTTTTTTTTCTGTTTGCTCCTGGGGCGGAGATTCCTTTAAATCACCGGTAGCAGTCACCGGTACCAGGCAGGACCATTTGACTACACCTAACTTTAAGGCAGGTTTTGGGGGCTTTGCCTTTTCTCCTACCTGCACCAAAGACATTTTTGCTGCCTCTTACATGCTTCCAACCAACAGACATTTTTGACAGCCGTTCTTATTGTGTTATACCTTTTCCCAATTGCTATATCCCACTGAAGCTGACGAATCAATGGCAATCGCTAATTCATTTGGCACGCCTATATTGTACTCTTGGCAAGCTATAAAAAATAAAATAAAATAAATCTTAATTGATATAACCTTAATTTGTTAGTTTGTATAAAAAATGCAAATGAAAAAATATATTCAAACCAACTATTAATTTTGTTTTGGCACGAGGTTATGTGGTTATTTTATTAAAAAAATAGGGCTCATATAAATCTAATACCACAAAATTTGCAGCGAAAAATTTTTAGCTTTATGGGTTATGTTTTAATGATTTACAAATATTAAATTTGTGCAAATATAAATAAATTAAGTTATGCTATCATATTGACTTGTTATGGCATAAATTAAATGAGAGGACATGATACCAAAAATAGACTATGGGCAAAAACCGCTGGGTCGTGGTTGAGTGAGTTCAGTCTTCTACAAGACACACGCTAAAACCTAAAAAATTGTCTAGAAGAGTCATGCGCAAAAGACAAAAGACCAAGGCCCATATGCAGAATAGTGAGAACGTTAATCCATTTTTTGAGGTTTATTTATCTAAAGAGAGTGTAACTAGTTGCAACTGTAAAATTTTGATAATTTGTTCTATAGACTAGTTCAGATTAACGTCTTTACTGTGCGAGAGAAGGTACAAAAAGAAAAAGATTTAACTGATTTCTAAGGAGTATATATAATAATTATAATGAAATGTTGGGCATTTTCCTCATAAAAATATTTTTCTTGGCGTTTCGAAACCGCGACGGGTTTTTTTTCAGAAAAACGGACAGAATTCTATAACAATAATATGATAAAATAAATAAGATTTTATAAAACATTTTAAAAACAAATTATTGTCACAAAAACTTATAATAATTCAAGTAAAAACAATAAAAGACACTTAGTTAGTTGTAAACACGCAAAAAGCAAAAAAAAAGAGCAAAAAAACGCAGAGCAAAAAAATTTAATAATATAACGTAAACAATGGAAAATTTTTTTGTTGAAACAATGTGAAAATAGAAAAGAAAAGAAAACTTGACGTAAACAGTTAAAAACATGGAAAAAAAGATGCAAAGGAAGTAAGAGACTGGAAAGATAAGACCATAAAAACGCGGATAAACTGGGTTTGTGTCAAATCCATATCTAAACAATTCATATTATTCAGCGCCCTACCTACAAAGCGGGAAAAAACTAGCGTTTTCCATTTGATATTAATATTTTTTTTTATTTTTTTATTTTATTAATTTTTTGGTTGTATTCACAGTTGTAATGGTGTATCAAATATTTTTACCTTTTTTTCTTAAATAAGTCAGTGATTAAGGTTTGCTTTCTTATATTTGTTGGGTAAAATTTGTTTTTTTAACAAGAAATTTTAGAACTATGAAATTTTAAAACAAAAATTTTTAGAACTTTTAGAAATGCAATTCATTCATTTTTCTAAAGATGTTTTGTTCTAAAATAAAATAACATTGAAGAAGAAACATACCTTTTACCATAAATACACCATTTAAGCAAATAAATATTTCCAAAAAAATCATTTTAACCATGAATATATGTAAATTTTGGGATTTGTGTCAGGTTAAAGTCAAAGTGTTTTTTTCTAGATAAACCATCATAACAGATCAAAATATTGCAAACCAGCTATGGTTGCCATACAGCACTATAATGGACCATCCCTGAAATAATTTTTTATATTTCAAAACTAAAATAGTAATAGTTTGTTCTTGGGTTAAATTATTTCAATTTGAAACAGTTATTTTGCAAAAAATAATTTTCTTAGGTTCACTTTACTTTTTTATTTTAATCTAAATGATTGTCCTCTGTTTGATTAAGGTTAAATACAAAAAATCTCGCGAAAGAGTACTAGTTTTTGTTGAATTATTTTTTAAATTCAGTAGATCAATAACATTACGCCGATCCTTCAGTTTGTTTAGGTTTAAAATCTGTCTGCATAGTTAACATATTGCAAACCACTTTTATATATTTTATTTTGTAAATTTTCTTTGTACTTTTTCAAATAACACGATACCCTCCCGTCTAAACGAAAGTTGTTTAGTGTTAAGGATGTTCACAGAGTTATGACGTTATAAAAAAACTTTTAGCTAATAAGCGCTTGGCAAAAATTGATGTCTAATGAACGTAGAAATGCCATTTTTAGCGCTTTCCACAAACATTCCCACAGAGCAAAACATATATGACGTGATCATGAATACTATATGACTCTTTGAGTGTCCTTAAAATCCTGACGTGAAAGTTATGTCTTTAATTTGGTAAGGGTTCCATATAACACTTGCAGACTCAATTGTTGGTCTAACGTAAGAAGTGTACGCGCGCAGAACAAAAACTAGGCGTTTTAAAAATAAAAGCATTTGTCCTAAAAAGTTTTTTTAGCAATAATTTTGCAATCAGGGAAGAGCGCGAAGCGCTCTTTCCCTTATATTAAATGGGTTAAGTCACTGCTAAGTCACGGTTAAGTAACCGTTGTTGACGGCGTCATCGAAATCAACAAAACCTTTAATAGTTTTTTTAGCCAATTAAAAATCTAAACATTTTACATAACTAAAATATTACCCATATTTTTCTGATATTAAAAACCTAAAAACTTTTGCTAAACATACCTGAATTTCATACTAATAAGCTAATTTGCTTAACTTTTTTTTTGTTTTTTTTTTGGGGGTCCCCCAAAAATTTTTCCCTGTGGTAAATATTTGGAGCTGATTTTTTGCACGTAGATGCTAAATTGCCGCCTCACCTGAATTTTATTCTCGTATATGCTCTATTGCCCGTAATTAAACCTCTGTTCATGTAAAAAATGACCCTTTTTTCTTTTTCTTTAATGTTTTCTTTAACTTTTTTTAATGTTTCTATTAATTACATAAAACAAATTAGCTCTGAATGTATTTGTTAAATTAAAAGTCGCCTTATATTAAATCTGAATTTTTCAATGTTTTTCGGACTTAGAATTCGATATTTAATTTTAAAAAGCCGTTAATATGGCGGTATGTTTTGCTTTATACGAAAATAATGATAAATTACAAAATTTAATGCGCAATGCGATAACTTTATTTTGACAGAAATTTTTCATGGTTACTGTGACGCTTGCGTTATACTTTTTTTGTATCGTTTTGACGACGTATGACTTAACTAATACTGTGGTATTTACAGCTGGTTAACTCATGTAAAAGTTAATCCACTTTGAAAGAAATTTATGTGAATTAAGTTTTATTTATGGTTAAAAACGCAAACTAAAGCTTTTACACGTATTGTTTTTATTCGGTTTTGTTTTTCTGAAAATTTCACAAAATCTGTTATTAATTTACAGGTTTTAAAGAGACTTGTTTCAGTCTTTTCTGGCATTTAGTTTTTAGACTTATGTAGCTTTATACTATTCCATTGATTATAAGCCTTTTTTTCGAAACTTTGTTTCGTCTTTTGCTAGACTTCTATTTAAATGTTAAGTTGCCAGTCATATACACTCTCTCATAAGTCCCTAACTAATGTGGCTTTTTTAGGTGTGTTATTTTCTATTTTGTAGTCAAATTCGTGTGGTTCTTAATTTGTTCAAATATGAATAACTTTACACTTGTGGTCAGCTAAGTTTTAGTTGCCAATTCTTAAACCAATTTTAAATTTGTCTAAATCTTCTTGTAAAAGTAGGTTTTATTCAAAATGGTTAGAAATATTTAAATAAAGCTTTGTCTTTTCTGCGAATAATTTAATGCAAGAATGGAAAACTATGTCTGCCAGGTCATTGATGTAGAAAAAAAAGGCTTATAACAAATGGAATAGTATAAAGCTACATAAGTCTAAAAACTAAATCCAGAAAAGACGAAACATGTCTCTTTAAACCTGTAAATTAAAACAGATAATGCTGAAATGTTCAGAAAAACAAAACCAATAAAAACAATACGTGTAAAAGCTTTCCTTTGCGTTTTTAGCCAAAAAAAAAACTTAATTCACATAAATTTAACTTCATGTAGTAACTTTTTGATGAGTTAACCATCTGTAAATACCACAGTATTAGTTAAGTCTTACGTCTCAAAACATCAAAAAAATATAACCAAGCGTTCACAGTAACTGAAAATTTATTTTCCAAAATAAAGTTATCGCAATGATTAAGATTTTGTAGATTATCATTACTGTGTTAACAAACACGGCCATATTAACGGCTTTTTAAAATTAAAATCGAATGTTATCCGAATCATTGAAAAATTCAGATTTAATATAGGTGACTTTTAATGTTTACAAATACATTCAGAGTTAATTTTTTTATCTAATTAATAGAAACATTAAAATAAATTAAAGAAAACATTAAAGAAAAAGAAAAAAGGGTCATTTTTTACATGAACAGAGGTTTAATTACGGGCAATAGAGCATATACGAGAATAAAATTCAGGTGAGGCGGCAATTTAGCATCTACGTGCAAAAAATCAGCTCCAAATATTTACCACAGCGAAAAATTTTTGGGGGGACCCCCCAAAAAAAAAAACGAAAAAAAAAGTTAAGCAAATTAGCTTATTAGTATGAAATTCAGGTATGTTTAGCAAAAGTCTTTAGGTTTTTAATATCAGAAAAATATGGGTAATATTTTAGTTATGTAAAATGTTTAGATTTTTAATTGGCTAAAAAAACTATTAAAGGTTTTGTTGATTTCGATGACGCCATCAACAACGGTTAACCGGACACAGTGACTTAACCCATTTAATATAAGGGAAAGAGCGCTTCGCGCTCTTCCCTGATTGCAAATTTATTGTTAAAAAAAACTTTTTAGGACAAATGCTTTTATTTTTAAAACGCCTAATTTTTGTTCTCTAGCGCGCGTACACTTCTTACGTTAGACCGACAATTGAGTCTGCAAGTGTTATATGGAACCCTTACCAAATTAAAGACATAACTTTCACGTCAGGATTTTAGGGGCAGCTCAAAAGAGTCATATAGGATTCATGATCACGTCATATATGTTTTGCTCTGCGGGAATGTTTGTGGAAAGCGCTAAAAATGAGACATTTACGTTCATTAGAGATTAATTTTTGCCAAGCGCTTATTCGCTAAAAGTTTTTTTATAACGTCATAACTCTGTGAACATTTGTGTCCTTAACACTAAACAACTTTCGTTTAGACGGGAGGGTATCGTGTTATTTGAAAAAGTACAAAGAAAATTTACAAAATAAAATATATAAAAGTGGTTTGCAATATGTTAACTATGCAGACAGATTTTAAACCTAAACAAACTGAAGGATCGGCGTAATGTTATTGATCTACTAAATTTGAAAAATTGGTCAACAAAAACTAGTACTCTTTCGCGAGATTTTTTGTATTTAACCTTAATCAAACAGAAGACAATCATTTAAATTAAAATAAAAAAGTAAAGTGAACCTAAGAAAATTATTTTTTGCAAAATAACTGTTTCAAATTGGAATAATTTAACCCAAGAACAAACTATTACTATTTTAGTTTTGAAATATAAAAAATTATTTCAGGGATGGTCCATTATAGTGCTGTATGGCAACCATAGCCGGTTTGCAATATTTTGATGTGTTATGATGGTTTATGTAGAAAAAAAAGCGCTTTAAACTTAACCTAATGTACGTACTTCGTTCAGTTACGTGTTAAGACATATTTAGTCAATGCACCAAAAATTTAAAGTGCCTTGCTTTATATATACGCGTTAGGTTCCATGTTTTGGGTGTGAATGTAATTGACTAAAAAATTTTTTTAAAACGTTATTTTAATATAAGTTAGACGTATAAAATGCCATTTAAAATATTCTAAATGGTTAAGTTATACAAGGTTATAAATCAAAAACTGAACAATCTCTCTAAAAAAAGGAAATATATAATACTATAAAAAATAAAAAATCATAACAAATCGACTGTGTAAAATTCACTGTTTAAACGGTACTTAAGTATCATTTATATGGTAATTTGATTTTAAAAGTACCTTTTAAATGGTACTTTTGAAGTACCACATAAACAGTGCTTTTTACAGTCAATTTATTTAAACTGTCTTTTTTTTGTTTATTGTAGTTTTAGTGTAAAATTTTAATTTCAAATTACGGGCTATAAAAATCCTGGTATATAATTCACAGAGCTTTCTTTGTTTATATATTTTTTTACATATTTTTAAATCAGAAGATAAATAACATAGCTTTTCGAAACTCTGTTTTGTTTTTTTTGTTTTTTCTTTTTTGAATTTTGATGTATCTCAAAAATTCAGTAAAAAATGCTAAATATAACTTTGTCTGCAATATATTATTTCTTAACAGCAAAATCCATTCTGCAGTTCCAGATTAGCAACGCGACTAAACGATATGAAATTGGTAAGTTTGTTTATTTCTAATCAATTTTTTAAAATATATATCTAATAATTTCACTAAGGTTTGGCATCATAATATACGTTTTTAAAAACCTAACTATTAAAGTTTTCTTTTTTAAGCGATTTGTTTCTGCTATTCCCTTAAACTAAAATTTTATAGCTTATTTTCATATTACATTACATATGACAACAATTTCACAACCACTTCTAAAAAAGTAAGTGCATGTTGCATGGAACATTTTTTGTAACTATAGGTTGCGAAAAAATGTTTTCATATACAAATTTATATTGATGTAGTTCAAAGACACCCAAATACAAGTTTCGTTTTGATAGATTTTTTTTAGCAAAAAAAATCCATTTCAGTTTTTTTTTTTGAGTGCTTCAGTTTCTTTTGTAGGTCCTAATCAGATAGGAAAAATAAGTTTTTTTGACGGGGTTGAGCGCAAATTACAAAAATGCTTATATATTTAAGTCAACATTAATATCTTTTGCCGACCCTAGGTGGAAAGTACAAATATATTTTTTAAAGTGAACAAATGCATAGCAAGTACATAAATCAGAAAATACATCATTCATTCCACAGCTTGTCTAAAATACATACGTGTGAATTGAAATCATTCCAAACAAAAAAGAGGATCGAAATTTCAATAGTTTTTTAGCCGCGGAAAATGATTTTTTAAGATTAGAAAAAGCCCTTGCAGTTATTTTGCAATTATTTGTATGCTACAGTATATTAATATCAATCTTCATGTATTAGTAAACCTATATGCGGGCCAGACGTGGTTACTTAATTTGTTCAGAAAGAAAAAAAAGATTTATCACGAGTAAACACACCAATAAAAACACGACAATTTGAGGTGAATCATATGTATAAACCGATCAGAATCCACAAAAGTTGTAAATTACACTGAGTGATACAAGAAATATTATCTTTAATGTTTTGAGACTTCATAATATCAAGTGGTGTGACATTTTGACCTTTTTTAAAGCCAGGACGAACTACACAATCTACATGGTTTTCTTATGAATTTTTTTATTAATTTTGTAATAATAGTCATTTAACAATTAACGCTACTTTATTTGTTTAACGATCTTAATTATAAGATTGTTGGACATATATTTTTGGAGACATATGTCATAATTTAGTCAGAAGACATGAAGCCCACGTAATGATTCTAACTGCTGTTTTGTTTGGTTAAAACTAAAACATTTTCTAAGTGTCAAAAACTAGAATAAAAGCACATGTTTTATTTCTGGAATTTTTATTTTTTAAAATTTAAAATTTACCAATTCTATTTAAATTTTAACCCATTTTTTATAAAAAATCTCTTCGTCGAAGCCGTTATATAGTTAGTAGAAAAAGCGCGTTTAGCTTTTATTGCGTTCTTTATATTCTTTACTAACAAATACACATACACACACAAACTAAGGAAGAATTTGAAACCCGGATATACTAGCACCAACGCGAAGTAGTTTTGAATTCGCGTTTTACTGATAAGCACACTTTTTTATAATTGGTTTATATTGATTTATAGTGTAATTGAAAAACATGTTTTTTTTTAATTTTCAAAAATAAAGTAGTTTAAGTTTTCTCATAGCCACACGCCGCAATGGGGGAGATGGTAGGGAGGGTTGGGGGTTCTATTTCCACTACGAACATATAAGAAATGTGGTCAATCCTACCAGATTTTGAGAGAAAAAAATCTTGAACGCAGGTAAAAAAAAATATCCATAAATACTGTTATATCTGAATGAATAAGGTGGGGGAATTCTTAAAGTTAACAAGTTAATCAAAATTGAGATTCAGGGACTGAGTATTTTGCCCGTCCGCGTTCTTCACAATGCATATGTATTTAGCTTCGTCATCCTTCTGGGGTCCCTGAAAAAAAATACATTTATAATTTTGTTATATACAAGGTAAGCCTCACCTATTTAATAAACATTTTTGCCTGGTAGCAGAGATTACGCTACACAAGGAAAAGAAACTCCACAGAACATCAGCTTCTATACAAATCATCCCAAACGAGTTATTCTATATAGTTGAATTAAAAAAAGATCAACAAGGCTTCGGCGACAAAATATCTTCGCTCTCCTAGATGAGTTTCAAAAGTTTTATTTATTTATATTTGAAAAAATAGATGAAAATTAAAATTAAAACATCCAAAAAATTTTAAGGTTTAAAATTTAAAAAAAAAAAGAAGGTGTCACAAATTTTTTTAACTTTTTTATTGCGTTAACTGGTAAAAATTTAAACGCAGGATTTTTAATTGACACACTTTAAATCATATCCTAAAAAATATTAAGTTAAAGCTGGTTAAAAAAGGATTCTAATATTACAGTTTTTTTCTTAAACGGCCGATGGGTGGGGCCGGGCCGACAAATTAGTTTTCTACTTTGTAGTGTTAAAATCATTTTTACCCGCAAAACTGACAATTTATGCTGAAATAATTTGTTTTAAATCTAAAAATCACCAAAAAGTGAAAAAAAAAACACAAGTGTTTGTATAAACTTCTTCAAAATGTTGTTTTGAAATAATTTAGTCATGTTATAATTTAGTCGAAAAAGCGTGAAAAATCATTTTGTACTTTGAATATACAATGTTTGAGTTTGGAGAAAAGTTAACAATTCTTGTTTACTATTGGAAATGATTATATTTATTATTTAACCAGTTCCTGTGAATGCCTTTCCTCCTGATTACAACCGTATTCCCGTATTACAACCGTATTACCGCGGTAAAACCTTCGTGTCACGATGTCGTATTTTCGTCTAACCATTGTGCTACGTAAACTTCACCGCGGTAAACTCTACGTATTACATAGGTCGCACCTAGGTGATACGTAATAACTTCCGTCCGTGATTAGTGCACACTGAGCAAGCAAATTCAAATAGTTAAAATTTTACGGTAGTAATATGCAAATTTTATTCACGGATACAGTATATTGGGTACGAACTAGGTGATACCTAGAGTTCACCGCGGCACCAAAATGGTTGGACCAAGATAAACCACCGTAGATTAAAGGTTTAACCACGGTAATCCAAAAGTTTAACGGTTTTATTCAGGAAAAAAGCAGTCACGAGATCGGGTTAAACTACAAGTTCGTATAAAACCTTTAACTAAATTTTTTGTTAATTTTCTATTTATTATTCAAAATTTCACTAAAATTTACATAATATATTTGGATTAGTTTTTATTTAGTATTGCTGTAAATGGGTATCCCGAAACACTTTTTATTGTCGTTTCGGTACCGAAAACTCGTACCTACTTACAGCAATACTATCATGTTTGATCATTCTAATTAATCTCGCAAATCATTTTATTTAGTATTTTATTTTTATAATGTTTTAAATAAAAAGTATAAATTAACAAATAATGCGAAAACGAAATAATAATTTGTTATATTGTAAAAAAAGTGTCATTATTTTTAAACTAATATCCAAAATATAGGTGGAGGATGTCGTATGCATTTTATAACTAATCTAACATTTTATTGTTAATTTCATATACAACAAAAACTAATAAAAATAAAATAACATAAAATAAAAATTATTGTGAACTTAAACTGCTAAATTTTTTTAATATTAAAAAAAACTAAAAAGGTATTTTTAAATTTATATCTGTAATGGAGTTTCTACAAAAAGTTTTTTTTATTTGTCACTTTCTGTGGAATTTGAGTTTTCAAATAATTTATGTCATAATTTATTGAAACTATTGGGTGGTAATAAAAAACTTGAAGGTTTTATTAAAAAAAAATTGTTGATTGGTTTAAAAATAATGTATATCTCTTTCTTGTGGTTTTAAACTTAAAAGGTACAGACAAACAAAAATTTATAAGTTTTTATTTTTAAATTCGAGGATATTTTATAAAAACCTCACCTGTACCACCAACTACTAAGAAAATTTTACCAACTTAAGATGTTTTTTACCCATTTTGCTTCTACACCTGTTTAGGTGTTTTTGTTTAATTTGCTTTTTACACCTTTTAAGGTGTTTCTATTTACATATTTTTATACACCCGTTCTTACACAACTTGCTTCTGCACGGCACGAGGTCTTAAGAGCCACAAGCAGGGAACTTGGAGCTGAAATGGAGCAATATGCACCGGTTGAAGTAATAACTTACAAAAACATG
>JASAMX010006759.1:0-18082 GCA_030248175.1 Microlaimidae sp. YZB2_3
TAGGGGTAAAGTTTTCAAAAAAATCGTCAAAATTATGATGTTCGATTAAAAAAATCGTTCCATTATGATGTTTAGTTCAGTAACAGTACCTTCAGCAGTTTTTGCGCGGTTTTCCAACAAAAAATCTATAATGCTTTAACAGTTGCGAACGCACTTTTTTGCCAAATCGTATGCAAATTATTTCTACGTGACTTTGCTTGATTACAAAACCATTAAATTTCCTTTTATTTTTTACACAATATTATTATTACACTTGTTAAATTAATAAAAAAATTCACTTAAACTTTTTGTTTTTGTTTCAACCTTTCGTTCTTGGTGCGTATTGGAGCTTCTCTGCGTTAAGCGTTTTATGTTAAAATAGTATTTTGGTAAACTAAATAATTACCTTTTCCATTATTACTGGCGGATCTTTTTGGTCCCAATCAAAATTTCCTTTCGTTCTTGGTGCGTATTGGAGCTTCTCTGCGTTAAACGTTTTATGTTAAAATAGTCTTTTGGTAAACTAAATAATTACCTTTTCCATTATTACTGGCGGATCTTTTTGGTCCCAATCAAAATTTCCTTCCGGGAAGTCCAAGAGAGCGTTGATAAACTAAATAATATAGTAACTTAGGCATAGGAGAGAAAGGGACTTGGAGTTGGCTTGGGATGGATTTTATTCCTTGGCGTCAAAATTTCTCTTCTTTTTCATTTAGATGGTATCTCACCTTTAAACCCTCTCCGTTGAAAGTGGTAGTGAAGTGACTTACGCTACGCTCCATCCATACCTAAGTGGAGTGGCTTGATACCAAAAACTTACATTCCATTAACTTCACTTACATTACATTGATGCTCTTTAAATTATTTAGTGGCTGTGCTCTTCCTCCTAGCTTAAAAAAACCCCAAATGCTACGCATTTTTTCACAATTCTTGCGATATTTTTAATTTATTTTTACAAAATTTTCACGATGTTTTTGCTGTTTTTTTTCTAAATTTCCAATATAAACAATTTGTGTTCCATTGTTTGTACAACTCTATTTTGTAAGGTAACCCTCTGTCGTTGTATTCCAAATAAGAAGGGGAATGGGCAGAAATTAGGGGAGGGTGAAAATTTCAAAAATCGTTGACGGCCAATGGAAAAAACTTTGTCGGGTGTTTCGCTCAAAATTTTTAACAATCATAAAAATTAACAAACATAACGAAATTTTTTGTGAAAAACTTATTGATTTAATGCGCTAAAATGTAAAGCTGTTATTAAAGGTACAAATCCGACCATAATAAAGCACATTTCATGGTTACTGAATCATATTATACTATTTATTGAAAAAATATTTTAATTTCTAAATCATTTTACTTCATGTGTACGATGTCCTTGCAAAAAGGAAGTGGACCCTGCCAAAGATTCGCAGACTCGAAGACAAACGAAGGATAAATCTTCTTCTAAATAATCAACAAAAAGCGTTAAAAATAAAATTATCGCTTCCATTGGTGTCTTTAGGAGGCATAGGTGAGAAAGGGGGGGGGGGCCGGGGGGGGTCCACCCCCCCCTGGCCTCGAAATTTTGGGCCCCCCCTAGACGAAAATCTAGGGGGTCCCCCCTCCCCCCAAATTTCCGAATTTTTTACCAATGACCCCCCTCTAGATTTTGAAATCTGACCCCCCCCCCCCTCCCCCCTCGGGGAAATTTTAGGTACCTTTTTATACCAAATTTTCTTCCAAAAACGTGAATTTTCATGACATATTCCACGCTTTTTACACCCTTTTTATACATGAATATGGCTTTTTATTCAATAAAATGTAGTATTATCGTATAAAAAGAACAATTATTAAAGTTATTATGGTTTAAAACTGTTTTGCTTTGGACACCGGACCCCACCTGACCCCCCTCTAGATTTCAAAAATTTCGCACCCCGGGTCAACCCCCCTAGCTTAGGGGGGGGGGTCCGGACCCCCCTGGGACCCCCTTCCTAGAATTCAAAATTCGATTTACCCCGGGTAACCACCCCCCCTAGCTTCCCCGACCGTGCTCACCTATGTTAGGAGGGGGATATTTACACCGAGGTAAAGACCAAAATCCGACTAGGGGGGAGTCATAATAACGATGACTCGTTATAATGTCAGTCGCTTGTTCATTATACTGCCATTCTCATACGGCATTAATCTTTTTTTTGAGAAACAAGTTGTTTACTATAATATCCCCTTAGTTTAAAAATTCCAAAATATAGAAGGAGAAGGGATCTTAAACTCGTTTTTGTTATTTTTAGTTTTTACTTTAGTTTTGGTTCCAAGCGAAAAAAGAAACACAAAAAGTATTATTAGTAGTAACTACAAATCGTGTCGCATAATTCGCAAAATTGGGCACGATAGTTTAAAACAAAAACAAGGAAACAACATTCATGTATGGTGTTTTACTATATTGCGTTATTTAAAGACGTTGAGAAGCTAAACAATATGTAAAACTTTTTGTCTGAATTTTGATTTGTAAAACTTAAAAACAAAAACCTTTGTCGCTTTCTTTTAACAGTGTGAGTAGAGTAGCATATGTGCGATCATAGGAAGCTACTTCTGTTCGAAATTTTGTCGAGATGCTGATGCATCGATCCATTAATTGCAATATCTAAACTTAATAACACAATCATTAGAATATTATTTAAAAATTTTATCTTATTTCTGTAATTTTTTAGCAGAAAATTGATGTTTCAAAATATGCCGCATTTTTTTAAGTTAGTCAAATAAATTTAAACTTTAAACGATAATTATCAATTTATAAAGGGCTTCAAATTTCCTCTAAAATTAGCAGTATTCTGTTGGGCATTATAATTATAATCTAATGGATGATAATAGACAGAGAAGTTGTCAAAAAAAGAAGCGTGTTTTGAACTATCCGGCGCCGTAAAAATCAAGGACAACAGCTACCCCACCTCAAAATTTTTTTTGCCTTATTGATTCCGGTGCAGCATTCATTGGCTAACAATGAATAAAATTATGAAATTTTATTAGCCGACTTTTCGAGGTTTTTAAAACTAAACCAGGTCTAGGCATACGTCTAGTTATGCCACGCATGTTTTGTAAGAGGTAAATCAACTTACCATGTATAAAAAGAAGTAAACAGAGGCATTCTTAAAGACAATGTAATTCGAAAAATTTATCAAGATAAAATTAATTTAAAGGTTTTTTGCTTAGCTTAATAAAGGAAACTAAGGCTTACGGTCGTTGTTGTTATGGTAGTTCATAAAGTTTTATTGGGATAACTTTTTAATTTCATGGTTGTTTTTAAAAAATGTACACAAATACCTGTATCGTGGTAGCTTTGTGACCTAGGGTTGCCGCCGCCTCCAAACAACAAGTGAGCAAATCGGCCATCGAAGAGTAAACCGAAGAAAAATGATTTCTAAATGACTCATAATAATTAGTAGGCATTTTTCTAACTGAGGTATTTTTTTGCAGAAAATAATTAAGCTGCAATTTTAAAAGATTTTAAAATTAATATTAAATACATTATAGTACATTACAACATATCAGTCAGAGTCATGATTGTATGATCTTAAAAACGTCTAAAAAATTTTGTTTTTGTTTTTTTACGTAAATCAGTTTGTATTTTTGTAGATTTTGTACTTAATTGAGTTTTTTTTTATTTTTAACTTTTATGTTGCTTATTTTCCTAAAAGAATACTCAGAACAACATTTTGAATTCCATTCAACATGCAAATGTCTATTCCTTCTATTCATTAATAATTTAAAATTTGACAATTTGAAACCCCCATAATCCAAAACCTCAAAAACACAACATGCAAATGTCTAGGTACTAAAAAAGTTTTTATTTCTACTATTTTATGAATAATCTAAAATTTGACAATTTGAAAGCACCCACAATTTAAAACCCCAAAAAAGATGACTTAGTGAAACTTTATTTTAAAATTTCCCAAGCTTTAAGGGAAATGCGTTTGGCGAAAATTTTGTAAGAAAAGTCGCACATTTGCGAAACACCTTTTTGTTGTACAAAAAAAAATTGCAGCGCAAAAAAGCAGTATTGAAAATAGCTGGATATACTATATCCTATAATATGATAGCAGACCTGTGCTCTGCCCCCGGGTTTTATTGGGGGGGGGGGCAATTCCAAAACGGGGGGGCCGGGACAATTTTTTTGAAACGGGGGGCAATAAAACGGGGGGGGCAAGCAGGGGAGAAAGAAAATAAAAGAGAAAAAAGAAGAAAAAAGAGAAAAAGTAGAAGAGAAAAGGAAAAAAAGGGACAAAAAAGCGAAAATAATGTAAAAATAGGTGTAAAATGGCTTAAAATACATTGAAATAGGCTAAAAACTGCTAAAAATTCACAATGATGGCGTCATCATAAGTCAAAAATGGCGTCATAATTTTAGGGTTCTTTTTCATTTTTTGGCGGGGGAAGGCAAAAAAACAGGGGGGAATCCTCCAATAAAGCGGAGGAGAGGCATTTCCAGACCGTGCACAGGTCTGTGACAGCTGGATATACTATACCCTAAAATCCTATGCTATACTATAATATTATACTCCCCAAAATAATTCCAAAGCTGCCGATATTCCCTTAAAATTTGGGGTACTCCGGACACCATCTATAAAATTACGGGGGAGGGGGGTATGAGGTCCCAGTACTAAAAACACTAAAAATATTTGGGGGATATTCCTTCTGAAAATTATAATTATATTATAACCTAAAAGTTGAAGGAGTAGAGTATACAAAATAAATTCCCCACTAAAAAGAAATTCGAGAGGCTGCTCAGGTATAGTATTAGTTCACAAAAGTCGAAATTTCTATTCCCTACTGCACACAAACTATTTAAAATAAAACCACATAAAGTTTGTCAAAAATAATATTAAAAATTACAAAACACTTACCCTAAATAGTAGCATAGTGCTTGCATTAGGTTCCATTTTAGCAAACATAAGGCTGAGGACATGGAAATGAGTGATTGGCTGCAGGTAAGCAATTCTGCAATGTTTAAAAAATTTTAATCATTTATCGAATACTTTCAAGGTAACTGAAAAAATCTTGTAGCAGTATGACATACTGTGCTCATTTTATAATTAAATTCTTGATATAATACGATCATAGGTAAGCCAAGGTTCCCATAAAATTTGGGGTGACGCCCGACACTTTGTCTCCTCTCCTACACAATTTCGGGTTCCAGTACTAAAACCGCTAAAAATGGATTTTATCTCTCCTTCAATTTTGACTAAAATATTTAAGTATTTATCTTAAAATTCAGGAGGCTGCTCACCTACCGCCATGGTTTCACAGTTTGAAAAACCAAAAACTAGTTTTTTGAGGGATTTCCTTTTTCACGCAGCACATCATAGCTGGGCAGGGGGAGGGGTAGTGGGGGTTATACCCCCCAAAACAAAAATTCCGACTATAGCGAATTTGGGGGGTCGAGTATACCCCCCAAAATCCGGGAGGCTGCCCACCTATCATAGATGAACACGGTCAAAAAGCTAGGGGGGTGTTTACCCCGGGTAAATGACTTTTCAAAATCTAGGAGGGGGGTCCTAGGGGGGGTCGAACCCCCCCCCCTAGCTTTTTAGGGGGGGTCGACCCGGGGTGCGAAATTTTGAAATCTAGAGGGGGGTCAGGTGGGGTCCGGTGTCCAAAGCAAAACAGTTTTAAACCATAATAACTTTAATAATAGTTCTTTTTATAGGATAATACTACATTTTATTAAATAAAAAGCGATATTTAGGTATAAAAAGGGTGTAAAAACATGAATTTGTGTTAAAAATTCACGTTTTTGCAAGAAAATTTAGTATAAAAAAAGTACTTAAAATTTTCTCGGGGGTGGGGTCAGATTCAAAGTCTAAAGGGGGTCAGGGGTAAAAAATTCGAAAATTTGGGGAAAGTGGGGCCCTGGATTGTTTTCTAGGGGGGCCCCCAAAATTTCGAGGCTATGAGGAGTGGACCCCACCCTACCCCCCTTGTTCATCTATGCCTATGCAGCACATCCTGTGCCAATTAATTTTACTTTCCAAACAATATATTCACATTTGATTTTAACGGAATACTCTTCCTGCAAAAGCATTTATCTTGAATTTCTTTTTTCGCCACTGATATTTTTAGCTACAAAGATTTGACTTAAAAGTTCTGGTTATTTAAAGTTAAAAGACCTTCGTAGCTTTTCAAAGCGAGTAATTCAAATCATATTTAATCTTGAAAAAAATTGAGCTTAGAGATGGGGGTGTACCGGAGCTCCAAACACAGGAGCTCCGGCAAACATGCTTATCCTTGACATTTTCTTTAAATAAAGAAGAAAAAATTGAAAATACAAAAACGAACAATCAAATAAATTAACTAACCGACTCCATCCAGCGAAGCCACGACCGGTAACCATTCGGGCACAGAGTCCGTGAGGGCCGCCGTGAGGGTGACTGCCCCCGCCGGGCTCAAGGCGTGCAAGCGCCTCGCCAGAATCTCCGCGTTCAGTGCGCAGCACAACAAGCGCTCCACAGTAGCCCCGCACCGGGGCCTAACCGTCCCGTCATTTTCCGACGATCTTCTTTCCGATTGGCCGTCGCCACTACCGGGTCGGGATAATGTCACAGAGGTCAGAGCGTGATCCAGCAACGGTTCCCATCCGTAGGAAAGCTCCTCGGGAATCTAAAATGGCAGAAAATTATTACCAACGCTCTAAACTTCACATTACACATCACTACACTACCCGCTATGCAAAACACAAACACACTTCACAGAACATCTTTTCACATGCACGCACATTAACACTACCTTCGGACCAGAAGACCTCTGGGCGAACCTCGGAGTGTGCAAACAAATAATCCAAGGTCCAAATAATCTAGCGCGTCTTGGATTATTTGTTCCCAAATGCGAACAAATAATCAAAATCGCCGAGTCAGCGCCTGCCAAGTGCGAAAAAACAAGCCAAACAAAGGTTTCACTACGTCCAAATAATCCAAGATAAAATTTACATATTTTAATTGGTTTTAATACTACCGTGCTATTCATTAAACTTTCCATTTTGGACTGGGTCAGTTTTTTAGGGAGACCGGTTCCGTAAAAAACGGTCACAGTCCGTTTTGATCATCGGAAAGTGGATTGGGTCCGTTTTTATCATCAGAAAGATCCGTTTTGATCATCGCAAGTGCGGACTGGGTCTGATTTTTCCCAGTTCACTTTCCGATGATCAGAACGGACCCAGTCTGAAGTGTACCGGCAAGGGTGGGGGGGACGGGGGCCCCCCCCCCCGGCCCCCCCCCCCCCCCCCCCCCCCCCCCCCCCCCCCCCCCCCCCCGCCCCCCCCCCCGCCCCCCCCCCCCCCCCCGCAGCCCCCCCCCCCCCAGCCCCCCCCCGCCCCCCCCCCCCCCCACCCACACCCCCACCCCCCCCCACCCCCCCCCCCCCCCCCCCGTACCGGGTCCAAAAGTTTAATTTCTTTTTATTTTAAAATCAATTTTTTCAAATTTTTATTTTTATACAAAGATCAATATAAAAAAAGCATAACAACAAGAAACTAGTTTTTTTGCAAAAAATCTAGTACCCTATTAATGTAGTTCATAGTTTAGGAACAGTTTAATAAGAGCAATAATAGTATTAAAATTCCGAAATAAATATTTGACATTGATTCTGAAATTATCGTATTAAACTAGAAAAGAATAAAAAAACATCTTAAGACAAATCTTAATTTATTAGCTTTTCAAATTAAACTTTTGAAACTCTTGAATTATTAAACTTTTAAATTAAAAATTCTTAATTTATGGCTGAATTATATCTGGCTGACGCTGAAAATTAAAATTCAGACATGAGGGCACCAATTAAAATTGTTCGGTAATGACGTTTAAAAAAATAAATAAGAACGCAGAATTTTTTTAAATTCCAACTTTTGACAAAATATACAAAAATTAACCAATTTTAGCTCTGAAAAAATTTGCATTTAGATTTAAAATTAACTAATTTGATAAATAATTATTAAAAAACAGTTTTTAATCTTGGTCATTAATCCGCTTTAGTGAAAAATTTTGAATGTTTTTGTTGTTAAATAGTTGATTCAATACTGCAAATATCGCGGTCAGCTAGATTTTATTTGCCTATAAATTCTTGAAATTGAACTTAATCTCGACACTAAGACTGTGAATGCCAAGCTTTCCATGCCTTTTTTTTAACATCTTAATCCAGCAAAACATTTGGAGCTCCGCTTTATTTTTATTGTTGCAGTATTTTCGAGAAACTTCTAAAAATCTACCCAATTATTGTTAAACTTTCGCTCGAAATGCGAAATTCACTGCTGCCAGCGCAATTTTTGAAACAGCAATTAAAAGATAAAAAGTTTGCATAAATCAAATATGAGCTCAAGTGCGAAAAACTAATCCAACTTGCAGCGCTCTTGTTTGGGTTATTTGTACTTACCTTGGATTATTTGGACCTAGTGACCTTGGATTATTTTTCCCTAGTCTTGGATTATTTGGACCTTGGGTTATTTGTTCCTGCACCCATTTATATTGTTTAAGAGTTTTCGAGAAACTTCCAAAAATCTATCCAATTATTGTTAAACTTTAGCTCAAAATGCAAAATTCATTGCTGCCAGCGCTATTTTTTGAAATAGCAATCAAAAAATTAAAAATTTGCATAAATTAAATATGAGCTTATGTGCGAAAAATAATCCAACTCGCAGCGCTCTTGTTAGGATTATTTGTACTTGTTTTTGGACCTACCATTTGGACCTAGTGACCTGACCTTGGATTATTTTTCCCTAGGCTTGGGTTATTTGGACCTATAGTCCATACAAAAATGATGCAGACTGGCGACAAAACTTGAACTTTAAAATGTAATATATCCATAACGGATGTTAGAATATGTGCGGGACATATATGGATCATAGCTTAGCCTCTAACGGATGTTAGAATATGTGCGGGACATATATGGATCATAGCTTAGACTCTTGGCTATCTTTTGAAAAAGTTAGGAAAAAATGTTTTAGATGGCGTCATCTCTAGGGCCCGACCGGATCCATGATTTTGGATTCGGCCGGACCGGACCGGATCCAAAGGTAGATCCGGCCGGACCGGAACCAGATCTAAAAGATAGAATTTTAAATCAATACTAATAACTATAATAAAATAATAAGTTGGCATTGTACTTGCTAAATACACCAACAGTTTTATTTGTGTTTTAAATAATCTGAACAGACCAGATAATAACACTAAAAATATATGTTCAGTCCAACAAAACAGTCATCACTATCAGAATTTGTAATCCAATGTCTTCAAGTTGTACTTAAGAAACAGGAGTTTCTCCACATTTTCCGGTTTTAAAGAAGAGCAATCACCCTCAGATATCAATTGTGCAACCTTGAAGGCTCGTTCACTTGCCACTGATGCAGGAGGAGCTGATAAATATTTCCTGGCTAACTAAATATAAAATTAGTTCCTGAAATTTCCTGAAATTAGTTCCTTCTTTTCAGTGATGGCTTTTCTTTTTACTTCTTTTTCTCTTGTAACCTGCTTCAGAGATCTGAATTCTTCTTGGTGGGTATTTTGCAGATGTTTCCACATCTGGGGAAACATCTGCAAAATGATACTAAAACTGGTACTAAATGATCTGGGGTCATTTCCCCGTTTGTATTTCCTGATTACTGGTAAACAAATTTGGCATACAACTATGGTTTTGTCACCTTCTTTCTCAGCGAAATAATGCCAAATAGTGGTTGGATCAGTCATATTTTATCTAAAATAGCATCTAATATTTTTAATTATCTACTGATTAAAAAACACCCACAAGAAAACGCGCAACATAAAAATACAGTAAATCAAAATCTTAATTGAAGTTAGTATAAGCATAAAGCACAAGCACGCAAGAGCAAAGTATCAAAGAACAAACCAAATATCATACAGAAGCAAATAAATATAAAAAACACATAGGAATGTGAATTAAGAGTTTGAGATCAAAGAATATAATGCATGCTATTGCTAATGTGCATTAGTGTAGTGTAAGCAAACTAATACAATAAATAGCCAGTGTTAATATATAAAATTTAATAAAAAATATAATAAAAAAAACAATAGAAGTTAGTAGAGGAGTTATAAACAATAAAGGATTGATTTTAAAACATATAGAAACAGAATAGTGAAGTTTAAGTAAATATAAGAATAAGAAACTTATACTTTAACTTGGATGCAGTTGTGTAAAACAATTATTTGAGTTTTTCTTATAACTTATAAAACCAAAACAAGTTTTAAAACACAATTTACTGTCGGGAGTGTCGCGGCAGTCATTTAAAATGGTTGGTATAACACTGAAGAAACAAAAGATAGCTAATGATTGTGCTGCAGAACATAAAACATTATTAAAACACCTCTTAATACACTAAGCTTTCCGTTCACCTTAAAATTTTTTGTAGGGAGTGTTGTAACGGCATATAACAAGATGTTAACAACTTTTCTTTTCATTCCCGCAAAAAAAAACACACCCAGATCCGGCCAGATCTGAGATAGATCCGGCCGGACCGGACCGCATTCAAAAATCACCCACCGGATCTCCCAGACTGGACCGGATATCTGGTCGGGCCCTAGTCATCACTACAGCCGATGCGGTGAAAAAAACCTGGTCAAAAAAAAAACAAAACTTTTTTATTAGTACGATACATGGGCGTAGCCAGGGGGGGGGTCTAGGGGGTCTAGACCATACATGGGCAAGTTGGTCCGGAGTGGGGGGGTTAAACCCCAAATTAGGGGGGGGGTTAAAATCCGAGAAACGCAAAATACCCATATCGTTTTTTGATTTTGAAGGAAAAATAGGTAAAAAACGCTAATTTTAGGTCAAAAAACCGTTTTTATTGCATTTTTGAGCTTTTTATTGCTGAAAACATTCAGTTTGACCTCAAAACTTAAGTTTGAAGGCAGTTAGAAGTCATTTTAAAGACACTTTTTTTCTTCATTTTTCCAAAATTGGGGGGGTTAACTTTTTCTCCCCCCCCCCACTTCTGAGTGAGGGGGTTAAACCCCCCTTCTCAGAATTTGGGGGGGGGTTAACCCCCCCAACCCCCCCCGTGCCCATGTATGGTCTAGACCCCCCTTTTGGATCGGCAAAGGGAAAAATTTGGGGTTAGACCCCCTATTTGGGTCGCCAAGGATAAATATTTGGGGGTCTAGAAAGGCCATTTTTTTTAAAAATTTTCTCGCGCTTCGCTCCGCTCTTGATTGCTTATAGTCGCCACTTCCAAATTTGTGTTACTTTGTTTTGTAATCTTGGTATGACCACGTTGGACCCACCCGATTCTAAATGTTTTAATTGGTCTCCACTTCCAAATTTGTGTTACTTTGTTTACAAGGGCGTAGCCAGGGGGGGGGGGTTGTAGGGGTGGCAACCCCCCCTTTTGGGCTGGCGGAGGTAAAAATTTGGGGGTCCGAAGAGAACAATTTTAAAAAATTTTCTCTCGCTTCACTCCGCTCAGCGCTTGACATTTATATCCCTTTTTACAACTTTTAAGTGATCTTTTTAATGAATTTCAAAGATAATTTTTGAAATTTTTTTCATGCTATCGCACGATTTTTATTGTTATACCTTTTTAAACGGGAAATTTTTCAAGTTTAACTTAAAAAAACAATGCAAATAACAACAAAAAGAATCATTTAGCGCGAAGCGCAAAAAATTTTACCCTTTTTTAATGTCTTTTTTATGGTATTTTTAAAATTTGAAGTACAACCCCCTACAATCCCCCTTTTGACAAATTTGTATGGAGTACAACCCCCCTTTCCGAAATCCTGGCTACGCCCCTGTTTGTTTAGTAATCTTAATACCACCACGCTAGACCCCCTTTAGATAGTTATAGTGGTATTAAAAATTTAGGAGAAGGTTAGGAGAAGTAATTTTAAAAACATTTTCTCGCACTTTGCATTGCTTAGCTGTAATTCAATGTGCTCATTTTTATGTTTTTGAGTTTTTACTTTTAGATTTTTTTTTGAAATCGAAAATTTTAAGGTATCAAATTGTTTGTAAAAAATTTTTTCTTTGTTTTATAGACTTATTTTTATTGCATAATAGGAAAATAATGAAGTATGTGACATAAACAAGGCAATAAACACTAAAATTTTTTAGCCCTTTTACAACGTTTAGGATTTGGACCCCCTGGACCCCCCCTTTCGGAAGTTTTGTTCAGGGTTGAACCCCCCTTTCCGAAATCCTGGCTACGCCCATGGTACAATATAAGAAACGCCGCTTGGTATACTGTTAAAACAAACTTTTCTGAGCTTTTTTGAGTTTAAGCGAAATCGGCTCGCTCAAATTTTTTTATAATCAATGTGTGGAATGCGCGCGGTTTTCGCGATTTTTTTGCCACGCTAATACACTGTTTGAATTATTTATTTTGTTTTGCTTCCTGCCAAAAGTGCAGACCTGTGCACTGCCCCGGGGTTTTATTTGGGGGGGGGGCAATTTAAAAACGGGGGGCACGGGGGGCAAGCAGGGGAGACAGAAAAAGAGAAAAAAAGGAGAGAAAAAGTGAAAAAAAGAAGGAAAAAGGGCAAAAAAGCGAAAATAAGGTAAAAATAGATATAAAATGGCTTAAAATACATTGAAATAGGCTAAAAACCGCTAAAAATTCGCGATGATGGTGTCATCATAGGTAAAAAATGTCGTAATAATTTTAGGGTTTAGGGGGGGGGGCGAATCCTCCAATAAAGCGAGGGGGGCATTTCCAGACCGTGCACAGGTCTGCTAAGTGTTGTACGATATTGATCATTAAATGTCCGCCAATTTTTATTCCTAACTTTTGACCTAAAATTTTTTTTGGGAGGTTGACCCTCCGAGGGCTAGGGGGGGCGGGGGCCCAACACGAATGCCAAAAATTTTTTTCAAAATTTTTTTTCAAAACCATCAAAAATGTAAAATTTATCACATATGACGAATTTTGATATATCGTTTGTGTAAAAA
This sequence comes from Microlaimidae sp. YZB2_3, assembly GCA_030248175.1. Classification (NCBI taxonomy): domain Eukaryota; kingdom Metazoa; phylum Nematoda; class Chromadorea; order Desmodorida; family Microlaimidae; species Microlaimidae sp. YZB2_3. The sequence continues at coordinate 12,889 of JASAMX010006759.1, forward strand.
ATCTAATATTAAGCTTACAATAAGCTGTCAAAAATGACGAATTTAAAATTTGCAAGCACTTTCATGACGTATGCTGGCAGCAGCAAACCTTTAAATTAAAAACTTTTCAAAAAAAATAAGCCTTAAAAGTTTAATTTTTCGAATTTCCAGGTTATTTTGTTAGAAAAACATATTTTTTAAGTTAAAATCCTACTACAAATTTGCCAAATATCGCAGTTAAAAAAATGCTCTTTTTAAGTGTTTTCTTAATTGCAAACATGTTTCCCCGTTTGTCAACACCAAAACAAATTTCTAATAAATATGTCTCTCAACTTTTGCCAATATCCCAATGTAATTTTTTAAAGTAATGCTATTTTTTGTGTAAAAACGTTTGAATCCGCGATCTGGTCTGAATTGCGTCATTTTAATTGCGGAAGAGCAAATAAAAATCATCAATTATGACGTAATAAAAAAAATTTGCATGACGTAAGGAAGTTTTTTGGAATTTTAACGAAAATTTATGTTGCGTTTTCATGGGGTTATTTGGACCACTTTCTAATATTTTAAATCAAAATAAATTAAGAAATTAAAACTAATCTTTTAAAGTTTATTATTCTTGTAAATCTTTTAAATTTAGAGATTTGCTGCTGCCAGCATACGGGCTTGGAATCATACATGGGCACGGGGGGGGGGGTTGGGGGGGTTAACCCTCCCCCAAATTCTGAGAAGTGGGGTTTAACCCCCCCACTCAGAAGTGGGGGGGAGAAAAAGTTAACCCCCCCCCAATTTTGGAAAAATGAAGAAAAAAAATGTCTTTAAAATGACTTCTAACTGCCTCCAAACTTAAGTTTTGAGGTCAAAATGAATGTTTTAAGCAATAAAAAGCTCAAAAATGCCATAAAAAGGGCTTTTTGACCTAAAATTAGTGTTTTTAACCTATTTTTCCTTCAAAATCGAAAAACGATATGGGTAAAATGCACTCCAGAAAAAAAACGATATGGGTATTTTGCGTTTCTCGGATTTTAACCCCCCCCCCCTAATTTGGGGTTTAACCCCCCCCCCCCCACTCTGGACCAACTTGCCCATGTATGCTTGGAATGCTTCCAAATTTTATATTCGTCATTTTTGACAGCTTATTGTAAGGTTATTGTTAGGTTTTATTACACAAACGATATATTAAAATTCGTTTTATGTGATAAATTTTACATTTTTAATGGTTTTGAAAAAAATTTTGTAAAAAATTTTCGGTATTTGTGTTTGGCCCCCTTAGCCCCCGGGAGGTCAACCCCCCCAAAAAAATTTTTAAGTCAAAAGTAAGGAATAAAAATTGGCGGACATTTAATATATAACAACAATATGATCAATATCGTACACACTTCGAGCAGGAAGCAAAACAAAATAAATAATATTTTGTAGTGTATTAGCGTGGCAAAAATTCGAGAAAAATCGTAAAAAACCGCGCGCGTTTAACACGCATTACAAAAAAAATTTGAGCGAGCCGATTTCGCTCAAACTTTCAGAAAAAACTCAAAAAAGTATGTTTTAACAGCTTACCAAGCGGCGTTTCTTATTTCGTACTAATAAAAAAGTTTTGATTTTTTTGAGACCAGGTTTTTTCACCTCATCGGTTGTAGTGATGACGTCATCGAAAAACATATTTTTTTCGTAACCTTTTCAAAAGATAGCCAAGAGTCTAAGCTATGCTCCCATATATATCCCGCATATATTCTAACCTCCGTTATGAATATATAACATTTCAAAGTTTGAGTTTTGTCGCCAGTCCGCATCATATTGTATAGACTATAGTTACTTGGATTATTTGGACCTTGGATTCTTTCTTCCTGCACCCGAACCCCGTTGCAGTGGTTGATCTCCTCTCCACCAAGTGGGAAGAGGGGGTGAGCAAGGCGAGGAACGTGGCGGGCAGTCCACACCGACCTTGATGGAAAGGTCGGTTGTTGGCAAAGAACAACCAACGCTCGACCAACTAACGCAATTAACTGAATGTCTGACATTGAATTAATTGCGTTAGTTGGACCGTGGAAAAGAATGTCCAATGTAGACCTGTGCAATGACACCCAGTGATTTAACGGGGGACATTTTCCAAAATGAAGGGAAGAGACATGAGGGGACATTTTTTCAGCTATGGAAGCGCATATAGGCGAAATTTCGCAATAAATCAAAATGACAAAATATTGTCAAAATACTTTTTTTTATTTTTGAGCGGGAGGGGCATCAAAATGAGAGGGGCACCACACCACGGCCACAAATAAAGCGGGGGATAGGCATAGCCGCTAGACAGTACACAGGTTGACGTCTTTTGCTACCAAACAATCCTTTCATCAGCATTGGCCTCGTCTGGACCGGCTGGCACACACATCAACACGACTGGGACCAGTGGACCTTTAGGCCATACATGGGCACGGGGGGGGGGTTTGGGGGGGTTAAACCCCCCAAATTCTAAGAAGGGGGGTTTAACCCCCCCACTCAGACGTGGGGGGGCACAAAAGGTTTAACCCCCCCCCCCCCATTTTAAAAAATGAAGAAAAAAAATGTCTTTAAAATGACTTCTAACTGCCTCCAAACTTAAGTTTTGAGGTCAAAATGAATGTTTTAAGCAATAAAAAGCTCAAAAATGCAATAAAAAGGGCTTTTTGACCTAAAATTAGCGTTTTTTACCTATTTTTCCTTCAAAATCTAAAAACGATATGGGTAAAATGCACTCCAGAAAAAAAACGATATGGGTATTTTGCGTTTCTCGGATTTTAACACCCCCCTAATTTGGGGTTTAACCCCCCCCCCACTCCGGACCAACTTGCCCATGTATGCTTTAGGCGAACCCCGTAGCGATGGCTCATCTGTCTTCGAGAAACGTCCCACACAGTAACAACACAGGTCTCACTCATCGGTGGACCGGGTGCTAGTGCTGGTGGTTAAACCAACGTGTAGCTGGTGTTTTAGAAATTGATTATCTAAACTCAGATTTCAAAAAGCTAAAAGACATAAAATGTGTTTCAGATTCTGAATAAGGTTTGGAAATATGAATAGGTCAAATATCGTCCCCTGACCGATGGACGTCACAGAAGAATTGAAACTAATGCATGTCTCAACGAAATTTAACGAACTTACAAATGGAAAATCTTGTGACCAGGAGTCTTCTGCTGCATATAATCGTCGAAAACCGATGTGCAAGCCCAAAACAACTTCCGGCGCATAATCGTAAGTATTTAGCAAAGTGACTAGGTATTTGTAACCAGTTTGTTGTGCCTAAAAATATAAAAATACCTTAGTAAGCTACTTAAAATAAACCGCGCCAAAATATTACGTTTTAAAGATATATGAAAACCCTATTAAAAACTCACTAAGCAAATTTTGTTGAAAATATATTTCTTAAAAATGCAGGATCAGTTTTTTAAGTATGGGAAAATCATGATAATTTTGTCACATAGGATATTTTGCGAATTATAACAATAAAAACCAAACTATTTAACACCGGGCTGTTTCTAATTATTGTAGATTTGCTGATTTGAACTACCAGAATACAGTTGTAGCTGATTTTACTACTTAACGCTGTGCAGTTAAAACTGTCAGAAAAGGCCCTTAGAATTAAATATAAAAGCTCTAAAAGTTCGAGCAGTTTCAACCAAAAAAATGTGGAATATACACCTCAGTAATAAGGTTTGGCCGACGGTTTACTTTAAGTTACTGCAAAAAAATGGAGAAGGACTAAGCGTACCTTTATCGCTTGGAAGGTTGGGTTAAGCGAGTAAAAAATTGCGGATAAAGACTCTCGGGACTGGAGACAAAGAAACACAAAAGTCTCAATCCAAATCTGCTTTTCGGTGCTTTGATAGTTATCGTGTCTAAACATCCAACATAAAAAAATCTGAGCTGCAGAGCCAGCTTCGTGCCAAGTCCGTAGATCCTCAGAACCTAAAACAAAACTTTTAATGTCATTTTAACAACTCCCTTAGTGTCAATAATTCCAAAATATGACAACGCCTTAAGGTAGTTGCCTTAAGGTAGAACAGTAGAACACCTAGACCAAATCCGTGATTTTGGATCCGGCCCGAGAGGAACGGATCCAAAGGTAAATCCGGCCAGACCGGAACCGGATCCGGACCGGATCTGTACGAAATATTTCAAACTTAATACTATTGTCTAATAACAAAATAAAAGAATAAAAAGGTATTGTATTGGCTTAATACATACCAAAGAGCTTCAAAAAAGCAAAGAAAAATGGTATAAGCTTAAGCTTTCTAAATGGTACAAATATAATAAATATATTAAAATAATAAAAAAATTATAAACAAAATTAATGTTACATAATTATGTTAGGTATATAAAACAACTCTGTCATTGTTTTTATAATAAAAAAACATACTGCGGAGCTAGTTGGTTCCTCTTGGGAGGGTGATGATCAACATGCCAAAGCTTAAATTTTGGATTTTATTTTTATAGCGCTTAAAAACCAAAATATTACTAGTGATTGAGCTATAGAAAATTGAAAAAAATATATGAAAAATTCTAAAAAAGTTACTAAACTAACTGTCACAATTCCCTGATAGTATACTAGCCTTATTTTTAAAACCTTTAGCAAATGTTCTAGCTGAGCCTTTAACTATAATTTTTCAAAAACAAAAATGAAACCAAAATTCGTATAAAAGAGTGGTTAAATAATAATTTTAAACAGTTATTAGATTTAAAAAAATGATAAAAACAATTTATTATTAAAACTCTATTTAAAGGCAGCAATACTTAAGTATATAGAGCAAAAACTCTGATTTGTGGGTAATATAATTTTAAAAAAAAAAACAAAGTATACACAATACAAAACAAATAAATATAATAAAAAGCTTAGAAATTAAATTAAATATAATTAACAAAATCACAGACACAACCAAAAAACAAAAAGACCCATCATGGCCATGGGTCAAAACACTTATCCCATCGCGATAATAGCATAAGTCAAAATTAATTTTATTATATTCATGTAAAAAAATTCAGATCCAGCCAAGGTCCGGTTTCAAAAAAAAAAAGATTCGGACCGGACCGGATATCCGGTCGGGCCCTAGAACACCACAGTTAGATTTTGACGGCAGTTTTTTTCTAATTAATTTTTTTAACAAAAGTAATATAACCTGCTGATTAACTTTTTGACATTCATTTAAAAAATCGTTACCGCCTATTATTTTATTTTACCAGTGAATTGTTG
>JASAMX010006760.1:0-12223 GCA_030248175.1 Microlaimidae sp. YZB2_3
TTAAGGCTGGTTCATACTTATGTAAAAACGTCCTTTGGACTTTGTCCAAAGGACGTTTTTACATACTTTTATACGCTGTGTTTGTCCTTTGGACTTTGTCCAAATGACGTTTTTACATAAGTATGAACCAGCCTTTAGCGACGTTCAGTTTCGGTTTTTGGCCTCCGTAACTTTACTTTTTTGCCCTCAGCCAGATAAGAAAAGTTTTTGTCTACGGCGCCCATGGGAGTTTTGGGATTAAAGTGTTCGGACGAGTATCATCGGAGCTCCAGAAATCTGTCTTATTTAACTATTTCCAAAAAAAGCTTATAATGACAAATCAAAAAAATTTAGTTGAGCAGTTCAAGAATGTAGCGCCTGGGCACACAGATGGCAACTTGATATTGCTCTTTCAAAGTGTAGTGTATTACATATAGGGAACAATAATGCTAAACACGAGTATAGATTAAATGATACTATTATTAAAAGTGAAACATGTGTGCGTGATTTAGGAATCTCAGTGTCTTCCAATTTAAAGTTCTCTAACTATTGTATCAATATGACTGCTAAAGCTTATAACCGAATGTGCCTTCTTTTTCGTGCTTTCAGAACTAAAAACATGAATCTTCTCTTGCAAAGTTACAAATCATTTATACGACCTTTGCTAGAATTTGAAACTTTTGTTTGGAACCCTTATCTTGAAATGGATAAAAATCGTTTAGAAAATATTCAGCGCAAATTTACTAAGAAACTTTACTTTAGATGCTCTTTCCCTCATGTCGAAAATGAAACTCGTCTTAAAGAACTAAATTTACAAAAACTGTCTGCACGAAGAACGCACAACGATTTGATTCTTTGCTATAAAATGATTAATAATCTTGTTGATGTTAATGTTTCAAATTTTATAAATATTCTAGCAAAAGACGAAACAAAGTTTCGAAAAAAAAGCCTTATATTAAATGGAATAGTATAAAGCTACATAAGTCTAAAAACTAAATGCCAGAAAAGACTGAAACAAGTCTCTTTAAAACCTGTAAATTAATAACAGATTTTGTGAAATTTTCAGAAAAAACAAAACCGAATAAAAACAATGCGTGTAAAAGCTTTAGTTTGCGTTTTTCAATCATTAATAAAACTTAATTCACAAAAATTTCTCTCAAAGTGGATTAACTTTTTACATGAGTTAACCAGCTGTAAATACCACAGTATTAGTTAAGTCACACGTCGTCAAAACGATACAAAAAAGTATAACGCAAGCGTCACAGTAACCTTGAAAAATTTCTGTCAAAATAAGTTATCGCATTGCGCATTAAATTTTGTAATTTATCATTATTTTCGTATAAAGCAAAACATACCGCCATATTAACGGCTTTTTAAAATCAAATATCAAGTTTTAAGTCCGAAAAACATTGAAATATTTAGATTTAATATAAGGCGACTTTTAATTTAACAAATACATTGACAGCTAATTTGTTTTATGTAATAAATAGAAACATTAAAGAAAAAGTCGCCTTATTAAATCTAAATTTTTCAATGTTTTTCGGACTTAAAACTTGATATTTGATTTTAAAAAGCCGTTAATATGGCGGTATGTTTTGCTTTATACGAAAATAATGATAAATTACAAAAAGCTTCTTTTTTTGGTTTAGGCGTTGCTCAATTATTTACGATAAAACCAACCATCAGTTTGATGAGCAATTAGTAAAATGAAAAAATGAATTTGTATTTTTAATTCTTCTTTAATCAAGAAAATCAGGGAAGAGCGCGGAGCGCTCTTTCCCTTATATTAAATGGGTTAAGTCACTGCGCGGTTAACCGTTGTTGATGGCGTCATCGAAATCAACAAAACCTTTAATAGTTTTTTAGCCAATTAAAAATCTAAACATTTTACATAACTAAAATATTACCCATATTTTTCTGATATTAAAAACCTAAAAAGTTTTGCTAAACATAACCCCCCCCAACCCCTGAATTTCATACTAATAAGCTTAATTTGCTTAACTTTTTTTTGTTTTTTTTTTTTTTTTTTTGGGTCCCCCAAAAATTTTTTCCTGTGGTAAATATTTGGAGCTGATTTTTTGCACGTAGATGCTAAATTGCCCCCGCACCTGAATTTTATTCTCGAATATGCTCTATTGCCCGTAGTTAAACCTCTGTTCATGTGAAAAACGACCAGTTTTTTTCTAAGTTAGGCATTAGGTACTGGGGTACTTGTGTGACACTTTTTTTGCTTACTGAATTACATATTAAGTAACTTCATTCAGTAATACACATTCTCTTGTGGTTATTTTTTTGGTTTAAATTATAATTCCTTACCTTTTTATAAAAATCTATAATTTTTAACGGGAAGAGCGAAAAAATATCCTTACCACTAATTATCAGCCATATGGCAACAATAAAAATATTTAAAAAAATAAAATGAGATAAATCTTGGGTGACGTGTGAGCGCTGCGGAGTACAATGTTTCAATAGACGGAAATTTATCAAAATCGAAAGAGAAAAAACTTTTTTTATATGGAATACTATAAAGCTACAATCACTCCAAAAATTTAATGCGAGAAAAGGCTGGTCTGGGTAACCTCGTAAAATTGTAAGGAACCTGGAAAAACCATTTACAATGGTGTGGTTTTGTTGTTTAAAAATAAACCATCAATCCAGAAAAATCAAGCACAAAACAAAAGTCCAAATAAAGCTAATTTCCAAAAAAGTGGTTAAATCAGGTCTAACTAAAAGAATTTAAACAGAAGAAAAACACAATATTTTATATGGTTTTTCAGGTTCCATACAATTTTAGGGAGTTACCCAGACTTAATTTTTGTATAGTATACTGCTTAAAATTGCATTGAAGTTTTGGATATGAAAATAATTGTATTTATATCATGAGGAGACCATGACGTTTCTTTTAAAATGAGTAAATTTTTTAATGTTTTATATCTTTAATAAATGACATTGAATTCAATGCATTAAAAGGCGGAAATTCTAGCAAAAGACGAAACAAAGTTTCGAAAAAAAGCCTTATATTAAATGGAATAGTATATAGCTACATAAGTTTAAAAACTAAATAATTTAAACCAAAAAAATAACCACAAGAGAATGTGTATTACTGAATGAAGTTACTTAATATGTAATTCAGTAAGGAAAAAAAGTGTCACACAAGTACCCCAGTACCTAATGGGTAACTTAGAAAAAAACTGGTCGTTTTTCAAATGAACAGAGGTTTAACTACAGGCAATAGAGCATATACGAGAATGAAATTCAGGTGAGGGGGCAGTTTAGCATCTACGTGCAAAAAATCAGCTCCAAATATTTACCACAGGAAAAAATTTTTGGGGGACCCAAAAAAAAAAAAACAAAAAAAAGTTAAGCAAATTAAGCTTATTAGTATGAAATTCAGGTATGTTTAGCAAAAGTTTTTAGGTTTTTAATATCAGAAAAATATGGGTAATATTTTAGTAATGTAAAATGTTTAGATTTTTAATTGGCTAAAAAAACTATTAAAGGTTTTGTGATTTTCGATGACGCCATCAACAACGGTTAACCGCGCAGTGACTTAACCCATTTAATATAAGGGAAAGAGCGCTCCGCGCTCTTCCCTGATTAATACGTCGACTTTTACGAGAGGAAATGGCCTTAAGCTTAAATCAAATATTTTTCGATCAGATGTAGCAAAATACGTTTTTACTAATAGAATAGTGTCTGTTTGGAATAATCTACCAGCTGCAGTAGTATCTGCTAAGTCTGTCCAAATTTTTCGAAAAAAACTTAAAAATATTAAATAATGTTTTATTGCATAAATTTTTGTACCCTGTCAAATAAGCCCAAACTAGTGTGTGATCTATAAAATAAAGTTAAAAAACTTAAATGTAGTCTTTTTCGTTTTTTTTAAATCCAATATTTTACTTTGTCATTTTTTGTGTGTAATTTATAAATTGTTTATTTGACTTTATGTAATTCATTTTTTTATTTGCATTTCACCAGTTGTAAATTTAGTGTTATATTACATAACCTTTGCAACTAATAAATACTTACTTACTTACTAATTATATGTAGATAACTGTCGTGAGCTTTTTATTTGTTATTTTATGATATTTTCATGTGAAATTGTGTGATTTACAAATAAAATAAAATTGTTACTCGTTACTCGTTACTCATTACTCGTAATATTATAATAATATAACAAATATATAATATAAGCATAAATAGATCGTTATGATTCTAATATAAGTGACAGTCCAAAACTACTCTATAAAAAGATAATTAAAACTTTTAACAAACACAAAAAGATGTATACCTATCGCCTTCCTTGAAAAGAAAATGATCAGCAATAAGTTGGTTTTGAACCTCTTTGCTCATACCGGCTAGTGGGTAATAAGTTCCTTTTAATTCGTCATCTGATAGATTGGCGAAAATTTCTTTGACTTTACCCTCCATTTCAAGATAGTTCTAAATTGAATAGAAAAGCGGTAAATGTTATCTTTTATTTTTCAGTTTATCTATTAAAACCACAGTAGAAATTGCAAAAGGCATATTGTTAATAATGTTGTTGAGACAAAAGGAGATCTTAAAAAATTTAAAATATGGAATTCGACTTTTTAACAACACGTCTAATAAAAAAAACGTTCAAGTCAAAACTCCTAATCTTTTGGTTCAAGTTGAATCTTTAAATTATAGTAAATTGTTTTTAAATATGTTTATAATTTAATTTTAGGCTTATTTTTAGAATAACCCACAAAGAACGGCTTTTGGAACTGGTTGTAGTAGGTTGAAGGCAAATAAGAAGAAGCAAAATCTAGCATGAATGAAGCTAAGATTGAAAGAGTAGGCAGGTAGGAGATTTTTGGAGGCAGTTTCGAAGCAGCCAAAGCTACCTCAGAGATAGGAGGAAGGTGGTATTGCCTCAGCTGCCTTCCAAATAAGGCACCTTGTTCTTACTGGGATAATAAGGGTAAAAATATTTTCATGATTAATCGATGAGTATAACTTTATTTTTTTGGTTTTAATACAATTACAAACATATCAAATATAAAAAAATTTATTGGAAACATTTCTAAAAGAAGAATACGATTTTCGGTTACGCGTCGGAAAGCATGGTATGTGGATCAGTTTTAAATTTATGACATATTTGAATTTTAAAAATTGCAGCCGGAAATCCTTAATTTAAAATTTCGCTTTGTTTATGCAAATGTTTAACTTTTTACGACTTTTAAAGGTGTAAGTTTTAAATTGGGATTCCAGTTATCATTTCGGAACAAATGGAAACTTGGAAGTCTTGAGTATAAAGTTAACTCCAGCTTAAAAGAAAGCTTAGATTATGACGACTTTTAATGATTATGTATGGGGTCTAAAGTTCGAATAATGAAATGGGAAGGCAAAATAGCTATAAGTAATAAAATTTGCCATTATCGAAAGCTTAGATTATGAGCTTCAAATATACTTCTTCAAGTAACAAATTTTATGAGCCAAAACGCGCCGACTCTAAAGCTCCCCTAATTGCAATATATTTGTTAAACATTTAAAACTGTAAATTACAAAAAAGAAGTTTGAAATATGCATTTGAAATTAAAAATTTCAAACTTACGGCTTCAGTCAAGCAGGGGTTGAAAGGGTAGCCAGCCAATGAGCGGCCACATCTGATACGTGTAGAATTGATGTATTTTCCCTAAATGAAAAAGTAAGGATATAAGTAACAAAATTTGTTTTATTTTTACCAGAATATATTAAAATATATATAAAGAATGAATGTACGTCTCAATGCTAACTTATGCTACTATGGTTCCCACATGACGCAAAGATCGCACACTGTGTGCAAGTTTCTGCACACTGTGCGCAGAAAACTGCAAACGGTGAGCAAGTTTTGTTTCATGTCGGAATCAGCATAGTATCAAAAGTTATCATAGATTGGTATATTCTTCTGTATATATATATATATTATATTCTTTTCAAATTAATATTACTGGCAATATATCAGGCTATATATCAGTTAAATAAAAATATGAATTTAACTGATATATATTAACATTTTTACTAAAATAAAAATTAACCTTTAAAAAGAAAAAGGCATAAAAGAGACAGAAACTATGTTCCTAAGGTAAAACAGTAGAAAAAATTGTTAGAAAAATCGCCTTTCTGTTTAATAAAATAAAAACAAAAATTTTTGAACCATGCTGTAATATCTTACTACTTTCTGTGCAATAATAACGCGTGCTGAAAGTACTTTTTAAGCGATTATCTTTTAAGAAATATGCATGTATTATTACAATAGAAAATATTTTTATGTACCTAATGCATTGATTCTAAATCTGTATATATAGATTTTTTGTGAGAGAAAATTAATTTAATTTAAATGCACGCATTTTTTACATAGAGTTCGAAACCTTATACAGTCACAAAATTACATTTATATATTTCTTAAAAAGCTTTTTCCTGCCAAGGCAAAAGGCCACGGGGTTCCTCGGCTCCTGATCAGTGCGCTAAAGGTATAATTGAGAAGCTAATGATGCAGGGTTGACGAGACTCAGGACGTTAACCTCCTCTATTCTCGAAACATAGAATCAACTTAATCGGCACATTGGACTGGAATCAAAAATGCCCTCATGGGACCCATGGTAAAAGAGTCCCATATTGTTACTTAAGTTTGGTGGAAACATTTCAGTTTAAGGTTTTTGCTAGAAATCAAAAGCTAAAACAAAAATTTCCCCGGTGTTCCGAATCTTTAAGTTTCTTAAAACTTCAGGGGCCGGTCCACTAAACGCGTGCTGACTAAGTGCTATGTTAGCACGTTGTTTTAATTTCTTCATAGTGATTTAATTAGTGGGTTTTTTTGGAGAAATCTTATAAAACTCTTTGTCTGCATGACATAGAATGTTTTACTAATTTTATGCATATTTTAAAAAAATACAAACTAATACGACAATAGCACCTAGTTAAGGGCTAGAAAAACTCCTACCTAGGGGTTAACGCTTTATTAGATTTTATTTAAAACAAATATGCATAAAACTGTTTAAATATTAAGTTTTCCTATTTAAACAAAGAGTCTCATAAGATTTCTTAAGAAAAAACACAAAATTAAAATATTATCAAGGGTTTAAAACAACCTGTTAACATAGCACCTAGTCAACACACGTTTAGTGGACCGGCCCCAAATTACTTCAACCTTTTTATTAGAGTGTGTTTTTTTCTTCGAAAAAACACAAATTAAATAAATAAATAAATAAATAAATAAATAAATAAGAATAAGTCCTACTTCGGGGTCGAGATCCACTAGCTGGGCAGTCTTTCCCTCGCCGAGGTCGGTTGGTGGCTGTTTAGCGGAGGGGGCGAAACCGTTGTGGTAATCCTCGATGAGGGGGTCAAACAGCTCTTTGAACAGAGTGTAAGACTCGGCATCAGGGGCGTACACACCCACACCGCTGTCCAAGTTGGCAACGCCTATAATATAACATATAGTAATAGAGTATACAAACCATCATAATATTCAAATAAAAAGTATTATAAAATATTGGCCGCACCAGACATATGTTCTTTTGTTTTATTTTGGAGAGGCATTGGCGCACATGCACTAAATAATTTTTGTTTATTCTATACTTTTTTATAGTATATACAATGTAATTGTAGTATTGACACCACTGCAAGTGAAGTCAGCTTTTCTACACCAGTTAGTAAAGTAATAGTATTAATATTTTTATTATTATTCAAAATTTAATATAGGAAAGTGTAATTTGCACTATTTATAAAGCATTACCCTACTATATTAAATGCCACGGAACGGCCACAACAGAGATAAAAAGTTTATAAAATTACCCTTGTTCTTTTTTATTTCCACTTTTCTTCCTTTGCTCATGTTAATATAAAATTTGTTATATTACACTTATACCAGTTGCTGTATTTTCTTTAAAATTTATAGCTTAATTTTATAGTTTTTATTCCTTTTAATATTGTGTTTTTTAACTTTCACTAAAAGTGTATAATGAACGCATAAATTGTAACGTATATCGCATTTTCACACCATAGTCTGCTATAGGTTCGCAGTTCGAAAACTAACGTCAATATCGTTATCGTTCGATTATATCGTTAACGTTCGTTGATCTCTGTTATTAAATAATCACTAACTTAAAATATTAACAATAACACTTTAAAATTTCAAACTTTATACATTCAATGAGCATATTATTATTAAAATGCATCTAATATACACTCTTACTATTAATAATATATGTAATATCTAATTACACCTAGTATATATGCTTTTTGCATATATACGAAATGAAGTGCTCTTAGCATGTATGCTTTTGCATACATGTGAAATGTCTCTTTAGCGTATATGCTTTATGCATATACGTGAAATGTCTTCTTTAACAGGTATGTTTACACATACATGTGTAAAGTACCTTAGCATATAAATTTACACATACATAAAAAAGTCTCTTAGCACATATACAACAAGCATATATCTATTTTTTAAAAAAACTTAAGGCAGAAAAGCTCAATGTATAGATCATTAACAGTTTATATTTAATTATACATAAATTCATTATTCATATTTTTTTCATCATTTTCAAAAATGTTTATAGACTTAACTAAATATAATTTATAGCTTTGTTTTTTAATAATTTGGTAATCTCTTCATGTTAATTTTTTATTACTTTTCCTCACACAAACTCCTTCTTTTTATTTTTTTAGTTTGGTTGGCCAGAATGTAGTAAATAATCCCCTAACTAGCCCTTGTACCCCTATGCTTTAGATATGCGCACATTACACGAAAACGAAAAGCGACTTAATAGCTAAGTTATGTTGTCTAGTTATAAATGTTAGGTACATTATTTTTTTTTATTTTATAAAATCATTGTTTTAGCTTTTGGTCCTGAAGAAAAAGTTGTCGAGTATTATTGTCGAAAAGATGCCGCTCCTGTATTTTTATGGTAATCAGTAATTAGTAATTAGTTTTAATTTTTGTAAACAATTATTAACAAGTAGCTACGCAGCCTTCATTAATTTTTATTAAACATCAATGGTTAAAAATATTTTTTTGCAAAAATATGTGCACTGATCAAAAATTTTAGTACACTTAATCACATACCTGTGCATGTCCGTTAATGCTCTCCTTTCGCTTTATTAGTGGATTTGCCCCGTTCCCCCGTTTTGGTTTCGCCGCACCCGCTTTCGAAAACCAAACAATATTAAAAAATATGCGTCATTTTTCCTAAATTCTTGCAATTTTTAATCTATTTTCTTAAAAATTTACGCCATTTTAGACCTGTTTTAACTTACATTTCGCCTTTTTTGCTTCTTTCTTCTCGCATCCTCAGTTTAAAAAATAAATTGTTTTCCATTCCGTCCGACCCCTTTTGGAAATGCCGCCTCCTGCTCCTTTAAAAAAATTCTAATAATTAAAAACAAATTACACTAGTGATCCAATACTTTAACAATTTTTTTACAAACTTTTATCGTTCAAATATTTTGTGTTTTTTGTTAAAAAAATGCATAAAACCTAAAAAAAAGTTATTCAAAACCACTTTAGCCATTAACCTAAATTTGTAACGCCATCCATTGTAACCTCTACTGAAATCCTGGCTTATGTCGTTTTAACTTTAAATGCGCAGTTTAACGAATTAATTGTTTTATAATCAACTTTTTCGTTTCTTTTTAGTATTTTATGGCGCTGTGTTTTTGAAGGTGGCTGTGTTCAACCGATTGCTTACAGGTTCTGATCTTATTTGTTTAGTGACATTTTTTAAAATCTGAAAACCTTGCTAGATACAATAAAATATTAATAAGAAATAACAGATAATAAGTTACGTAACAAGCTTATTTGACGGTTTTGTTGTAATAAAACATAATGCCAACAAATATTAATAAAACAAAATGATATTGTAATAAAAAGCACACAATCACCACGCGTAATTACAATATTTAAGTCTATAAAAACATTCTAAAAAAGATCTAAAAAATAGTAATACTAATAAACTTACAATTAAGATTAGTTAATAAATTTTGTTATATGGCGTTAATTATATTCTATAATAATAGCAAAAATTTTATTAATATTATTGGAAGTACAGAAACACAGTATTGTTGTTTTATTGTAATGTTGTTACTTTCTTGCTTTCTTTACTACACTCTAGTTTGAAATATGCTCTGCAATAGGGATCGACTGGATATCCGATCCAATCCGGTTGATCCGGCTTTTTCCGATCCAGCTGGATTTTTTTGCAGATCCGGTAATTGTCGGACTTTTTTCCGTGCCAATTAATTTAAAATTTTCGCTTTTTTTGTTAGACTTTTAAACTAAAAAATTATACATCGCATTTTTTCTGAACAGCTGCTGTTTTCTGACCCTCTTTACGGTTGATTTCTCATGAAACGGGTTCCCTCCAAATGATTCCAAATTGGAATTGTACTATACCCTTTGTATGCTGCACCTCTTTTTATACTCTCTAACATTTGCTGACAAACAAAGTTGAAAAACAGCATATTATGTTTCGTCTGAAGCTTTAACAGTAAAATGTCTCCAAATACTGACAGCACTGTCGTCTGCAATATTTGAATATAACTTTATAACTATAACACTTTAAACTAATATATAATTTTTCAATTTAAGAACCTAACATATAAAAATGCAAAAAGGTTAATTTTATTTGATGTTTTGCCTATTTCATTGGTTGACTATGTATAGACTAAAGACTTTTTAATAAGGGGAAGTGCGACTCATCACAAAGGTTTTTCTGTGAATAGTATTGAAGCAATGTATAATTTTTTGGTTTAAAAGTCTAACAAAAAAAGCGAAAATTTTAAATTAATTGGCACGGAAAAAAGTCCGACAATTACCGGATCTGCAAAAAAATCCAGCTGGATCGTGAAATTTCCAGATGGTCGCGGATTGGATTGGATATCCAGTCGATCCCTATTGCAGAGCATATTTCAAACTAGAGTGTCATAAAAGCGAATTGACAACATTATAAAACAATACTGTGTTTCTGTACTTCCAATAATATTAATAAAATTTTTGCTATTAGTATAAAATATAATTAACGCCCCTTATTAACTAATCTTAATTGTAAGTTTATTAGTATTACTATTTTTTAGATCTTTTTTACAATGTTTTATAGACTTAAATATATTAATTACGCATCATAATTGTGTGCTTTTTATTACAATATCATTTGTTTATTAATATTTGTTGGCGTATGTTTATTTACGACAAACCGTAGAATAACTACGTAACTTATTATCTGTTATTTCTTATTAATATTTATTGTCCTATCTAGCCATTTACAGATTTTAAAAATGTCACTAAAAATTTTTCGGTGGAGCGCACAATAGGATCTCACCACTAGGCACCATAAATACTAGAAGAAACGAAAATTCATTATAAAACAATTAATTGGTTAAATTTTCACATTTATAAAGTTAAACGACATAATTTTAGTAGAAGGTACAATCAATAGTTACCAGATGGCTAAAAATTTTGATAAGCTTTTTTTAGGTTTATCATTTTAACAAAAAACACAAAATATTTGAACGATAAAAGTTTGTAAAAAATATTAAACTATTGGATCACTAGTGTAATTTGTTTTTAATTATTCAATTTTTAAAGGAGCAGGAGGCAGGGCTGAAAATCAATGAAAACAATTTATTTTAAACTGAGGATCAAGAAAGAAAGAAGCAAAAAAGGCGAAATGTAACAGGTCTCGTGGGCATTAATTTTTAAGAAAATAGATTAAAAATTGCAATTTTCAGAAAAATGACGCATATTTTAATATTGTTTAGCAAAACCAAAACAACAACTACTGGGCAAAGGAGGAGCATTTAGGAACATACACAGGTATGTGATTAAGTGTACTAAAATTTTTTAAATACAGTGCACATATTTTTGCAAAAATATTTTTAACCATTGATGTTTAATAAAAATTAATGGATAGCTACTTGTTAATAATTGTAAAAACTGGGTACTAATTACTGGTACAGACTACAGACAGCATACTTTTCAACAATCTCACTCAAAAATTTATTTATTTTTGGAAAGCTAAAATATAGTTTTTTAATAAAATAAAAAATAATGTTCTGACATATTTTATAACTCCAACAGATTTTTTAGCTATAGTCGCCCAATAGTATAGTACAGTATAAACAGTAGGGTACAAGGTATAAATTCACCAATACATTCTGCACCAAAATATTTACTCTTTAATAATTTACTCTCCTAATCCTTAAAGTATCAACCAATGGCCAGGCTCACCATTACTGA
>JASAMX010006762.1:0-17755 GCA_030248175.1 Microlaimidae sp. YZB2_3
CAAAAATACATTTCAGTAAAATATCTTCGAAAAAAATAACTTCTCGCCGTGCGTTCCAAAAAATATGCTGGAAGGTATTCTTTCCGCCCTTCTAACGCTAAATGTTGCATCAATAAACCGACGAGTGAGACGCGCAGCGGATTGGAAATAAACAAATCTTATAATTTAAAACGTACAAACTATTGATAACAAAAATATCAACATTTTTTAAAAGAAGCATTATTTATTAATGTATCATCATACAATTTAGCTTGATTTTTAGGTTTTGCTTAGGCTTAGAAAAAATAAAATACTGAGTTTTTAAAACCAAAGTTTTGCAGAGTGAAATAAAATTAAACAAATCGTATTATTTAAAACAAAACAAACTATTTATAATAAAAATCGGATTTTTTGAAGAAAGCATTATTAAAAAAAATTCATTACAATGCAATTCAGCTTGATTTCAAGGTTTTTCTTAGGCTCAGGAAAAAATTTTATTAGAACTAAGTCTTAATTTACTTTTAAAGCCTTTTACATTAATATGAATTTATACTTTGAGTTTTTAAAAGCATTAAGTTTTAATTCATCCATCATAAGCGAGTAATTTTAATTTTAGAATTAATTTAAACGGACCAGCGTACTATTTAATTTAGTAATTTATTTTAATAAATTTAATAGTGTATTAATTTATATTTAAAGCGTAGTGCAGTAATTTAGCACAATTTAATATCGATCCTTTAATTTGTAAAAGAAACTTCAAAATGACGAGTGAACACTGTGCACACTCGAACACGCTGATTTTTATGTATAAGACTTTATTCAAACATTAATTTTTTTTGAAATATTTAGATTAAATCAAATTAAATACTTTATAACTTTGTTTTTGGTTTGTGAATTCGCATAGTTTGCAATGTTTTAAATTATAAGATTGTTTTATTTTATTTTTGCTACGCGTCTCACTCGTCGGTTCATTTCTTGAAGAGCGGAACGAATACTTTCCAGCATAATATCTTCCGCGACGCACGACGAGAAGTTATTTTTTCCGAAGATATTTTACTGGAATGTATTTTTGCAAAAGTTATTATTGCAGAAGAGATTCTTCTTTCCGAAGATATTATGGAGAATGTATTTTTTCCTGGCGCCAGGAGTTCCGTAAGTAATACTCGGAGTTCAGCTTGAAGCTACTTTTTTATTATGGGTGAGCAGCCTTCAAATTCATAGAGAAGTATGCCCTGAAAAAAGTTAAGTGTGTATTCTCACTTAAAAGTTTTTAGTTTATAATAATAATAATTTTTGCGCAGGTTATAATATTTTTTCTAAAAGTATTTAATAGATTCTTTAATCGGTAAAATGGCAATAACTGATATAAAACAAAAACATTTCACAAAAAAACAACATTTTTATTTCAAATTAAAAATAAAAAAATTGTTTTTATCCTGAGGAAATAACAAAATTTAAATTATATTTAATAACGTTTTATAAAAGTTCAGTGTTGTGAAAAGGAAAAAAATGGCTGGTCAGGTGGGAGAACTGGTGACACTACAGGACGCAATTGGAAATGTGGAAGTGCTGGATGAAATTCATTTGCCCGACAGTCAACCCTGCATTGAAGTATTCCATTTTTTGTTTTTTAAATTTTTTGTAATTAATAATTATGCACAAAAAGCTTTTTACCTAGTGTAGTTAGCAGTACACAGGTGCTGATTATGCTAAAATTTGAATAGAGCAATAGAGGAAAATTGGCTCCCTAATTATAAGAATACGGCACAAAACAGTCCCGGGTTTCGCAAAAGAGTATGAACAAAACATTACTGGAATAGAACAAAGGAGTACGGACACAACAGTACCGAGAAATTGTGTGCAAAAATTAACAGACTTGACTGATCCAAAAAAATTTGCATATTTAATAAATCAATATGCGCATACAGACCTGTGCACTGACCCCCTCCCCGGGGTTATAATGGGGGGAGGCAATTCCGAAACGGGGGGCAAGCAGGGGGGAAAGAAAAAAAGAAAGGAAAAGGGAAAAAAGGGGCAAAAAAAAGCGAAAATAAGGTAAAAATAGGTCTAAAATAGCTTAAATTGCATTGAAATAGGCTAAAAACTGCAAAAATTTCGCAATGATGGCGTCATAATAGGTAAAAAATGGCGTCATAATTTTTAGGTACTTTTTTTTATTTTTCTGCGGGGGGGGGGAGGGCAAATCCTCCAATAAAGCGGGGGGGGCATTTTCAAACCGTGCACAGGTCTGCGCATATTAAAGTATACTTTTTGATGTGACCTTCCTAAGCTCTTTTCTAAGAAGCTTTGAAAAAACTCTCGGAGCTCCAAAGCATACACGGGTACGGGGGGGTGCAACCCCCGAATTCTGAGAAGGGGGTTTAACCCTCCTCCCCCCCTCACTCAGAAGTGGGGGAAGGAGAAAAGGTTAACCCCTCCCCAATTTTGGAAAAATGAAGGAAAAAAGTCTCTAAAATGACTTTTAACTGCTTCCAAACTTAAGTTTTCAGGTCAAAATGAATAGTTTACACAGTAAAAGATCAAAAATGCAATAAAAAGGGCTTTTTGACCTAAAATTAGGGTTTTTTACCTATTTTTTCTTTAAAACCAAAAACCTATACGGGTAAAATGCACTACAGAAAAAAACGATATAGGTATTTTGCGTTTCTCGGATTTTAACCCCCCTCCCTAATTTGGGGTTTAACCCATAGGTGTTTTTGGTCGGGTCCGCTAGGGGGGTCCACCCCCAGGTGGAAGGCCAAAATTTTTTGGGGGTCCAGTAGGTCCGGAGTCCGGACCGCCCTGGCTTTTTAGGGAGGGTCGACCCCGAGTGCGAGATTTCAAATTTAGGGGGGTCAGGGGCATACATGGGCAAGTTGGTCCGGAGTGGGTTGTTAAACCCCAAATTAAAGGTGGTAAAATCCGAGACACGCAAAATACCCATATCGTTTTTTTTCTGGAGGTGCGATTTTACCCCATATCGTTTTTTGATTTTGAAGGGAAAAATCGGGAGAAAAACGCTAATTTTAGGTCAAAAAGCCCTTTTTATTGCATTTTTGAGCTTTTTATTGCTTAAAACATTCATTTTGACCTCAAAATTTAAGTTTGGAGGCAGTTAGAAGTCATTTTAAAGACATTTTTTTTTCTTCATTTTTTCCAAAATTGGTGGGGGGGTTAACTTTTTCTCCCCCCCCACTTCCTTCCTAGTGGGAGGGGGTTAAGCCCCCCTTCTCAGAATTTGGGGGGGGGTTAACCCCCCCCAACCCCCCCGTGCCCATGTATGGTCAGGGGGGTCGAATTTTTTAGCAAAATTTTTTTAACTCAATAATTTAATGTGTTTTTTAGGACTAATATTGAATTTTATGTATTAAAACAGGCCTGTTTAGGCCTAAAAAGTGTATTTAAACACTGTTTTTAACTAAAAACCCGTGTTTTTGACAGTAAATAAAAAATATACTTCCAAATTGGTCGGGAGGGGGGGGGAGGGGGTCAGCCTCGCTAGGGGGTTCGAGGCCGGACCGCTCTCAGAGCTTTGGGGGTGAGGGGGGGGGGCCCTGAGTTTTTCTATGGGGGGTCCAGAAACTTTGGCTCTAGGGGGGGTGCACCCCCTCTGTCCCCCCCCAAAAACACCTATGGTTTAACCTCCCCCCGCACTCCGGACCAACTTGCCCATGTATGCTCCAAAGCTACGTCCTATTTGTATTAATTTTAGAAAAAATAAATAGTAATGTCATAGAATATTTTGTCAAAACTGTTTTGCAAATTAATTTTTTCGTAAACTTATAAAATACCATAAACGTATTCCTGAAAGAAAAAAACCTATTTAAAACATATTTTAAATTAAATGTTTAAACTCGTTTATTTAAAAGTGCGGTGGTATTGAGTCAAACTTTTTGTCTTCGATTTTGATTATTTTTTGCGAATACCTTACCCCTGTCCCCAATAGCACACAAAAAATTTTTTATCAAAATATCTCCAGTGGTTAATGAGATACGACCCTTCAAAAATGGCGTTTTTGACAATGATTTAAAAGATGCTCAAGAGATTAAAATTTAAATAGAAAAATCAAATACTCTCAGGGTAATGAATACTACCCTTCGAACGTGTTTTTCGACAATTCTGAACAAAATATTGTCAAAGAGATAAATTAACAAAAATATTAAAGAAAGCGGGTAATGTATCTTCTTCTTTAAATTGAGACCTTGATCGTTAAGATTGCTGCAGTATTTGTCGAGATTTTGCGTTTCCCGTACACACAACCCGCAATTTTTTTCGTTAAAACAACGGCAGTGATTTGATGAAGTGTGTCCAACATTTTTTCGCACACTTCGTTTTTTAGCAAAAAAACGAGGGTTTTTGTACAGGAAATGCAATGTCTCAACAAATACTGCACCATTCTTAACGATCTAGGTATCAAATTAAAGTAGAAGCATCTGTTTTATTTGAGTACATTTTTTGTAATTTAACTTTTAATACCCAGTAGCAATCTTTCAAGTACAGAATTGTCGAAAAACGCCATTTTTGGAGGTTCATATCTCCTGAACCACTGAGATATTTTCACTTAAAAAATTTTTGTGGACTATTGGGGGTAGTGCTAAGGTTTTCACAAAAAAAAATCGAAGACAAAAAGTTTCACTCGGTGCCGAACCTTTAAGGATGAGCAACTTGAAAGAAACATTAGAAAACTCTAGAGTAATGAAGCGTAATTTGTTGACTACGATTTTTTAATTTCGTTTTCAAAAACGCAGGCTCTAAAATGTGAATACTCTTTTGTGCCAGTATTTTTTCGTGCCAGTACTGTTTTGTGTCAAAGTCGCGTGGTGTAGCAAACGCAATTCACACAGGACTCTTTATGTGCCGTGCCATACTGTTTTTTTTTGACAGTACGGTTTTGTCTTTGTGGCGTTCTTATTGGTGCGTACTCTTTTACGAAACTCGCAACTGTTTTGTGGTAGGTACTGTTTAGTGCAGTATTCTTATGCGTCGGCCCCAAATAAGTTGTATTGAATTGGAAAGTTCAAAGCAGAATTTACTTTTAATTTTCCCAATATATAATAATCAATGCGAAAATTTTTGTATGTGCATACTTCTTAAATTAGAACATTATTAGATTAAAAAAAAAACAAATTTTTATAACAATTTTTAAAAACAGAAGCAAAATTTTTCGGTACTTATGGTTAAAAAGGATGAAACAAATTAAATTTTAAAGCTTTTATTTCATTTTTGTTGCAGGCGCTGGCTTTGCCTTTGCAATGTCGGGCAAATTTCGACACCAACTTCGAAGATAAAGGCGCTTTTGTTACTGGTATGTCGAAATACATCGAAGAAGCGGCGAAGCACGCAGAGTTCGTAAGTCTATAAAGCAGACCTGTGCACGGTCTGTAAATGCCCCCTCCCCCCGCTTTATTGGAGAATTTGCCCCCCCCCCGCCCCCTCCCCCCGCCAAAAAAATAAAAAAGTACCCAAAATAGGCGCCATAGACCATAAGACGCCACTTGGCAGTTTTTAGCCTATTTTAATGCATTTTGAGCCATTTTACCTATTTTTACCATATTTTCGCTTTTTTTTGTTCCTTTTTTTCCCTTTTCCCTTCTTTTTTCTCTCTTTTTTACCTTTTTTTCTCTTTTTTTTCTCCCCTGCTTGCCCCTTCGTTTTAAAAAGTTGCCCCCCCCGCCGTGCCCCCCCCCCCCCCGTTTTGGAATTGCCCCCCCACCATTATAACCCCGGGGAGAGGGCAGTGCACAGGTCTGATAAAATATTTGATTTTATTAAGTTTTATTTTCGTAAGTATTATATAAATTAGAGATGTTAAAGCACGCTAATTAACAGTTAAGAATAAAATTAGTGCGATCAGATCATTGTTCGTACAGAAAACATCGAATTTTTCCATGATTTTTAAAAATCTGGTTTTTGATTTAGATGTGCAGCACTTGTAATTTGTAATTTTTGAGAAATTAACAAAAATGATTATTTTTTTAGAATCAGCTGTTAGAAGAAGGATTCCAACACGCTGTTCATTTATATACTTGGAGATGTTGTTCTCGCTCTGTTCCACAGGTATGTTCACTCTTTTCATCTCTTTATTTCTACAAAAACTTGAAATGATATTTATGTTCATTTCTTATCTGTTTAATGAATGTAACTTATTATGTTTGTTTTCTGATTCTTATAGCGTCTAAGAAGCCCATAAGACGTCTTTTCGCGTTTCACTATAGAGGCGGGTGAAACTAACGCCAGACAAATTAATAATCTTCTATTACATTAATTTATTATTTTAAATTTTACATTGAATTTTATGTTTTTAGCCGAAATCAAACGAGCAGCCAAATAGAGTAGAAATATACGAAAAAATTGTAGAAGTGCTTAATCCGGAAGTCAAAAAACTTGTTGATTTTATGTATTTTCAGGTACCTTTTTAAATTTTTTTACTGTATTTAAGTGTCTGGTAGTGTTAACCTGCTTAAAATCATACATGAGCATAGGGTGGGGGTAGAGTGGGGTCTACCCCCCTAGCCTCGCTACTGTCACAAACACGGTTTTGTAGTAAAAAAACCATACTTTTGTATTTTTTTTATGCATAAATAGCCAATTTTAGTATATAAAATTCTATATTAGTGCTAAAAAACTTAAATAAATGATTTAATGTGACTTTGTTTGGAAACCGGACCCCCTCTGACCCCCCGTCTGGATTTCAAAGTGGTTTACCTCGGGTCGACCCGACCCCCCCCTAAAAAGTTAAGGGGGGTAAGGACCCCCCTGGACCCCCCTCCTGGCCTTCAAAGGGCCATTTACCCGGGGTATCCACCCCCTAGCTTTCCTTTATGCTTAAATTGCTCATGTATGTTTAAAATTTAAAATTGAACACGAAGTTCTTCTGCTTTTGGTAAGGTTTCGTGATGCAAATTTAAGTGTTTTTATTCACGTAAAAAATAGTTTTTTAAAGAATAAAATTTTGTTGCGTATTTAAAACCTAAAATTTGTTTTCAGGCGAAAACTTCAAAACTGTTTGTGGATGAAATAAAAAGACTTTCGCATCCGGAAAAACGAAAGGATTTTGTCAGCGAAGCGTATTTATTAACTTTGGGGAAATTTATTAATATGTTTGCCGTACTAGATGAACTAAAAAATATGAAGGCGTCCATAAAAAACGACTATTCAACGTATAGAAGGTATTTATTTTAATAGGTATAAATTCGTTCTTGCGACTTTAGAAAATTATGATCATTCTTTATTATAAATTAAACAAATCACACCAGTAAAACCAAAGGTGCATGAATTATTTCTTTTATCTTAAACAATTTTTTTAATTAGTTTATGCATTATTTAAAACATCAAAACTGATTTAAAATTACACCCACATAGTTGTTACTACGGCAAAATGAGCGGCGGTTATTCATTATAAAATAGACGTGACTGTGTCTCATTCTGTAGTTAATAAGGTCCCGGTTTAAATTTAAAATGAGTCACAGTGACATATATTTTATGCGAATTGTGGCTCATTTTTCCGTAGTAACGACGACATACATATTTATTTATAGAGCAGCACCATTTCTTCAAATTATGTCGGATAATGCAGCTTTGCAAGAATCGCAAACGCTTTCAATGTTTCTGGCCACTCAAAATAAAATCAAAGTAAGTGTATTCATTTGAAATCGCAACATAAAATGTCTGTTGTTGACATTTTGTTATGGGTTTTTTTACATAGGTGGGCAGCCTCCTAGATTTTGGGGGGTATACCAGACCCCCAAAATTAGGGGGGGTGTCCCAAAAAATTTTTTGTCGTATACCTCAAATACTGCATTTTTAGCGTTTTTAGTACTAGAACCCCCCAAATTTTAGGAAGAAGGGTGTCCAGGGTACGCCCAAATTTTAGGGGGAGGTGTCGGCTATAATCGGAATTTTCGGAGGGGTATAATCCCCCCCAACCCCCCTCCCCTGTTCACCTATGGTTTTATAGTAGGTATGTCACAATTGTGTCGAAATATTGTTTATTGACACAAAAATAAATGAAAAGGTATTTAAAAAAAATTTGTTAGCAATATTTTGGATTTTTATTCAAATTCGATAGTAAAAAACGCATGGCCACTTGTATATGTTCGTTAGCTTTACATTTCGGTTAAATAATTTAAAGTGTGGCAGCCACAATACATATTGGCATTTTTCGATAAAATGAGTCATTAAGTGCGGATAATCCAATCAAGGTAGAAAAAGTAACGTTTGTGCAGAGAAAAAACTGATTAGGAACGGTTATATATAGCTTTTTTTTTAATTTGTACACACTGTTTATAACTGCATCTTCTAAAAGACATGCGTCCATTAGTTATCAGGCTTTATAATAAAAGAAAATTACTTCTATACCCAAATTTTAAAGTAATTCACCTTTTGTCAATTAATTACATTAATGTAACTTGGCATTAATAATTCTTATAGCAGAAAATATTCCTTGATATTTTATTAGAAGAAGAAGAAGAAGAAATGTTTATAATTGTATGTTTATTTAGGAATCTCTGCGAGCAGAATTGGTGAAAATAGAGAATTACGAAGAGATTCTAGCTGACGTTATTAATATCTGTTGTTATTTTTTCGAAAACCAAATGTACATCACACCGGCCGAGAAGCACATGCTAGTAAAGGTACGTTTAAAATATTTTCTTATTTAAATATTTCACTTGTAAAAACATAGTTCTTTTTTGCCTTGCAATCTGCAGTTCCACCTCTGCCTCTTGCTTACCATTTTTAAATGGAATTATGTTTTATTTTGTGTAATTTCAGAAATTAGCGTTTTTTAGGGAATTTTTTGCTGATAATTAGAAGGATACTGTCATATTTTTAATTATGACTATTTTCAGTGGCGTGCCCAGCATTCAATTTGGGGGGGGGGCAGTCTGGGCTGGGGGGAGTATATACTAACCCTGAGGGGGGCACTGGGGGCGGCATCCCCCCAGAAATGAGGGGTCTGGGGGGCGAGAGCCCCTCAGCGGGGTCAAGGGGCAGAGCCCCTTGTCAGGGGGGTCCGGGGGGCAGAATGCCCCCGGGGGAGAAAATTTTTAATTTAAGGTGCTAAAATACACTAGAAATTTTAATTTCACATGATAATTAAAACAAAATTTAAGTTTTTTTTTTATTCCTATCCATTTAAAACATGTGTTTAAAACGTTAATAAAAGGTTAATAGTGTTTATAGTAGTTTTATTTAACATGTATGCCTTAACTATTGAGCGGCAAAATCGATTGAAATAGAAAAACTGAGATAAATTGTCAATTTAAACTACCCGCGAAGCGGGGAAAATTTGGTTTTTTGACTATTAATATGCTTTTGGAAGGCATCAGGAAAGTTTCTGTATTAATATTTAAGAGAAAAAATTTTCTCTCCCAAAATTCAAAAAACGTAAGGGTCCCCCCTTACAAAAAAATCCGGCTTCGCCGGATTTTGGGGGGGGGGGGGGGCGGCCGCCCCCCCCCCCCCGCCCCCCCCCCCCTGGGCACGCCACTGACTATTTTAACCACTTTTTATTATTTATTTCATACTTTTTACGATTTAAGTTTTATTAATGCAATCTTAATAACATTCCGTTAAGTATTTGTCAACGAGTTATGTGAGGAATATTCATGATTAAAACTGTAATGTTGGACAATTTCCTCAGAAAAATAGTTTATTACTTGACGTTTCGAAACTACGACGGGTTTCTTCTTCAGAAGAATGTTTTTTTTTTCAAGGAAAAAAAACCATTCTTCTGAAGAAGAAACCCGTCGTGATTTCGAAACGTCAAGTAATAAATAAACTATTTTTCCGAGGAAATTATCCAAAATAATAATATTAAATAAAAGACTATTACTATAAACGCGCATTATAACTATAAATATATGTTTTGCCCCTAAATTCGGACGCATTTTTTATCCCCAATAAATAACCTGAGACGAAAGCAACGCTCATCAGCAAATACAGACGCTTCAGTTTAAAGAGTAACACGCAACTGCACAATAACAAATATATTACATGCGAATTGATATTTTAAAATTAATTAAAATTAAACTTTAAAATAAGTACATTTTTACCTGTTGGTTTGGTTCGTATCCTTACCTATCGGTTTTACTCCTCAGATTGTGGGCTTTGTAAAGCAAACTCCATGGTCGATCATCCGTTCCTGAGTTCGTTTTCTTTATCCAGAATATACTAAAAAAATGGTATATAAAAATTTTTACCAAGAAAAAATTAATTTTACAACAAATGCGCTCAATTCTTACCAGTTTGTGAAAAACACATTTAAACATTTATTACAACTAACATTACTAAATTTTCGAATATATTGAATAACTTTAAATTAAAATTCCTCCGTCTTGTTAATCACACTTAAATCAATATTACATTCTTTATTAATAACCATTTTAAGATCTAAATAATTGACTGATTTTTTCCAAAATGCTTGTATCGGAAAGTGGCAGGTCGTTAGGATAAATATCTTTACATATTTAATAAAAAATATTAATATAAAGGCTAAGCAGATCATCTATGTATTTAAACGTATATTTGGTTTTAATTCTATTTCTAGCATTGGATTTTAGATACTTAAATTCTATAAAAGATAAGGTAAGATCAGCGATTTGGGGGAGCTCTTTGAACACATTAGAATGCTTGAGCATTATCAAAGAACATTATTATCAAAAATAAAAAAGGAGAGAAACACACAGAGCCCGCAGGCTTCTCACGTGTGTCTAAATTTAGTAAATTTATCAAACGAAAATTTATTTATATATTGTTTTAAATTATTTAAATTTTGTTCAACTGCTTCTTTAGGAAGAGAATTCTATTATTTAGCAGTTCTCGAAGCATAACTATGCATATTATTGTCATTTTTGGTAGCATTAACTTAAAAATTAACAACCCAAACAAAAAAAAAACCAAACCAAACCCCCCCCCCAAAAAACCAAACAAAAAAAAAAAAAACCCCCCACAACACACACCCCCCAAAAAAAAAAAACCAAACCTATGGTCATTTTTACCCATTAAGCTATCCCACGTAAAGAAGTCATCAAAGTTAAGATCGTTTAATTCGTTATTATACCATATCCCATACTTAAATCAAATTTAATTCTCCTCACTTCAAGAGGTTCTAAATTAAGAAAATTTAATCGTTTTAAGTAACTATTGGATAGAGAAAGACCACACATTGCAAATATTCTACTAGTAAAGTAACGTTGGACGTTCTCAACTGTATCAATATCCTTACATAAATATGGTGACCAAACCTGGCAACAGTATTCAAGTATAGGCCGAGCGAATGCTATGTAGGATCTGATCAAAGCCGATAATATATTTTTAGTCTGAAAACAACAAAAAATCATGTTAACTATGGCTTTTTTTGAAATAGTGTTACAATGATCTGTAGATTTTAAGTTAGATGAGATTTGGACACCAAGAACTCTAGTTTCTTTAGCCGTTTTTAGTTTTGATTATTTATAAAAATAGTTATTTCAGGATTACCATGACGAAAATATAATGTGCTACATTTTTTCTTGACAATAGTTATTAGCCATTTTTGTGCCCAAGATATTAATTTTTTGTTAATTGCAGCTTGAAGGTTGTGGATTGTTCTGATTTTTTTCTAGTCTCATAGAGCTTCTTAGCGTCATCAGCAAATAATTTGCATGTGACATTAAACTCTTTTAGCTCCTCTGGCAAATCATTAATGAACATAAGAAATAGCAAAGGTCCAAGAACAGTTCCCTGTGGAACGCCAGGTATAACTTTGCATTCTGTGGAACTGTTCTTATCCATTACTACTTTTTGTGTTCTGTTTCTTAAAAACGCAGTTATCGAAAGGTCTCCAGTGATTCCATAAGCTTGAAGCTTAGAAATAAGTTTAGTATGACAAACGGAGTCAAAGGCCTTACTTAAATCAATAAACACTGTATCTATAAGAAATCATTTGTCTATGGCTTTGGCTCAATTATTTGTTGACTCTAGCAAAAGAGGACAAGTTGAACGCTTTCTTAAAAAGCCATATTGTCTTTTGAGATAAGTTTGTTCATTTTTAATTAATTTAGAAGTTGATCGCTGATACAAGTTTCCATAACCTTGCAGGCGATGCAAGTTAAAGAAATTGGACGGTAGTTTTTTGCTATACTAGAGCACCCTTTTTTAAAAATTGCAATAACATTAGCTGTTAACCAAGAGAAAGGGAGAGAGACTGTGGGTTCTAAATGAAACTTCAAAAACCGATGTAAGTGGATCGGCAAGTGAACTAGCTAAATTTTGAAATACTATAGGTGGTAAACTATCTGGGGTCCCACCGGTTTTATTTTTTTGTTTCTTTAGAGCTTTAAGTAAAATTTACGGTGTAAACTTTATATTACTTAGTTTAAAATTTTGGGAAATTTCATATGACAATTTTTCAGGTTTATTATTATCTTCTGTGAAATTATCACAAAAAGCTAAGTTCAATACTTCACATTAATCTCTAGGTTCAGTTGCTAAACTTCCATCAGGTTTTTGTAGAGGTGGCAATATTTTGGTGGATTGCCCTTTACGCAAACTTTTAACAAAACTAAATCAACGGTTTTTGTCATTGCTTTTAAGTATTTTATTTTCACGCCGTTTATTTACTTTTGTTACTTCTTTTTGAAAAAGTTTATTTAGTTTATTTAGTTTATTTTATTCAGCTTTATTTACTAAATTATTACGGTTTTTCCAAAGTTTTTTCTTTTTAATCATAATACTTCAATCAAACATATTTTGGGTAGATACGCTTTTTGTGGTTATTATTTTTTGCTTAACAGGTACAAGTAAATCAATTGCTTTTGCTATAACTTATAATTTTCCAATGAGTTTCAGCTGATGCGCTAACCTGAAAAAGACCACAAAAATCAATTGATTTTTAGTAAGGTTCATTTGTTCCCAATTAGTTTGTTTAAAATCATAAAAACTTTCCAAATTATTAACTGTTTCTAGGGTACCTGGCGATCGATACAATTCTATACTGTTGTGATCGCTGTTAAAAAGAGGTTCATTAACTTTAATGTTAGAAACATGTAACTCTTCATTACAAAAATTAAATCTAAAATTTTGTGACCTCGGGTGGGTTCAAAAACCAGTTGAGTATAAGATTTTTCGTTTAAAGCTTTTAAAAAAATAGATGAAATTTTATTATTACAAACACTGTTACGCCAAAAATTATTAGGGATATTAAAATCCCCACATAATATAATAAGAAATTTTGTATCGGTCAGGTTTGATAAAAGCTCACAGAACAATTTGCAATAATCATTGTCACTGTTAGGTCGGAGGTCTATAAAAGCTTACAATTCTACCTGCAGGATCCCCAAGCAAATCTATTGCAATAAGCTCTCAAACTTTTCCAGTATAAAAATTTTACAAACTTTAATATCTTGTTGCACAAATATGGCGACGCCGCCGCCTACAAATAGGCCGGTCCTTGCAAAAAATATTATATTTATGTTTAGCACTAAGCATTTTGTCAGTAATTTCAGGCTTTAGCAATGTTTCAGTGAAAAACTAAGTTTTATAGTCATTTTCGTTAAGTAAATTTTCAAGCAAGTTGCGATTTTTGAAACTGTATATACTGTGCACATTCGCATATATTATGCAATTTAAATAATTTAAATTATTTGATTGTTGACATCTTATAATAGATGTGATCTCTCCCGTTAGGATTTTAAAGTATTTCCTTTTTTTTGGAAAGAACCCACCGCCCAGTGCTATCATTATATACATATGTGGCGAAAATATAGTTTCTTTTGCGGTTTTTCCGGACAAAGTAGCTTACGCTGGTATTACCATTATCACGTAGTTCACAATTTTTGATAAACGCTTTTCGACGCAAGTCTCTGTAGGCGCTGAACTCTTTTCTTTGCTCAAAGAGCATAGACGCAGGCATGAAAAGACTCTTGGCTCTAAGAAGGTTGCTTTCAGGTAATTTAAAATTTTGCGTGTAAGCTTCCAGCAAGTTTATTGTGCATAAATGGCCTTGTCCTGTATGATTCATCATAGAAATTTTAACCAAGCGTGGTTTTTTTGCACTTGATGACTCATATCTAGAGGTATCGCAAGGTCTACCAAGCCGCACTCATCACATGCTTCCAGTGGTCGTCTAAATTTAGGCTAGCAAACAAATCCTTTAGATTATTTAGCAGATTTGTCAGGGTTTCACTGGAAGTTTCTGGAAAGTTTGACAAAATTTGCTGGCACTTCATTTCTTTTTCACTGAGTACTTCCTTAACAGCATAGTAAACTGTTGCTTCTGAGGGATTAATCCCTTTTTTTACAGCCGCTGCGTAGGATGTACTGTCCGACATCGATACGCTGGATTTAGATATTTTATTGATTTGTTTTGCCAAGCTGATCAATTGACTAACGATTTCCGGGATGTTTTTGGCTAAATTCGCTTTTATCTGACTAATGGCTCTCCCGTTTTGAGCGATTTCACCAGATAGTTCTTCACATGATATTGGGTTTTGCGATGACGTGGAAAACTTACGTGGCAATACTCTCATAGGTGATAATGAGCACGCTGTTTTGTCGCAGAAAAACCGGAAATGATGGCCGGGAAGATCCGATAGCTGCTTAGTTGAGGCATTAGGTTTAAAATTGTTTAGACCTAAGCATTTGAAGTGGAATACCTCTTTGCAGTTAAAGCATTGAGTGTAAGATACACGCAATTCTCCGGCGGGTTTTTTTTGCAAGAAACGGAAGTGTCCATGTTTGAGTTGTCTATAATAGTTGATGTTGAGTCATCAGAAGTTGACATCACGTAATAAATGAACGCAAAAATTTGACTTTCGTGTTGATAGGTGGAGCAGCTATAAAAAACAGGGGAGGTTGCGGATGAGTCCAGTAGGGGCTTCAAGAGCACACCCTACAACACACAAAAGGGCTGGAGGGCATGTGAATGAGTTCAGTAGGGGCTTTGCAAACTCGCCCTACTACACGAGAAAGCCGCTAATTACGTGAAGAAGAGTCACAGAATCAGTGTAACCGATGAAAAACGATGGAGAATCCAGTTTGAAGAGGTTATAAAAAGTTTGTATGGCACCAAAAAGGGCTGCTGGCTGGGTATTAAAAACTTGAATTAGGCAAGGATTAGCGACTCGCACAACTCTGGCAAAAGTTCATTTGCACTTTAAAAACCAGATTTTGGAATTTATTTGGGTTATTTTCCGTGCGTTCATGATAGTAGCGCCTACGAATTTGAAATTTCAGCATTTTTATCAGATTGTAAAGCTGATGTTTTAGCACAATTTTGAAACAGATGAAGAAAAAATCATATAAATATATTAAAACAGTTAGTTATACTCACTTTTTCCAAGTTTTTTCAATAAATGAAGGCTTTCAAAGCCAAGGAGGGCTAAAAAAAACGGCCGATTGCCACGTTAAGCATTGCCAAAATATCTCTAGCTAATAAAATAGAAGAGTTTTTAACGACAAAATTGATTAATACTAATACTTGATCTTTTATGAAACACAAATTTTCTCAAGTTGTAGTTACATCTGGCATTTTTGTTATAGCCAACAACTAATATTAATGCTAAATCAATTATATTACATTAATGTAAACATTAAAGTTCTCAGTATGTCGAAATTCCCCTAAAATTTGGATCACAGCTGAAATTAGCCAATCGGTAAAAATCGCCGTTTGTTGTGATTGACTGATATTTTACTGTTTTCGAGGTGGGTTTTGACTTTTGGCCCTTCGCGGGACCCCCCAGAAAAAAATTCAGGGGCATTCCCTCCAAAGTTCCAAATTTTTTAGTCTGACTCTTTTCTGGAATTCGGGAATTTAAAATCTGACTCCCCTCTCAAGAAAATTTTAGGCAATTTAGGTGCTATTTTATAAAAATTTTCAACAAAAACCTAAATTGTTTAACACAAATCAGGATTTTTACACTGTTTTTAAACAAACACCTTGTTTTATTCAATAAAATACAATATAATCGTTTAAAAACTACAATATTCATAGTTTAAAATTGCTTTGTTGCGAGTATCGTACCTCCTGACCATAGGTGGGCAGCCTCCCGGATTTCGGGGGGGGGACTGATCCCTGAAATTTGGGGGAGGGGTGTCCCAAAAATCTTTTATGGGGTATACCTCGAATACCCCATTTTTAGCGTTTTTAGTATTGGGACCCCCAAATTTTAGGGGGTGTCCAGGGTACCCCCAAATTTTAGGGGGGGGGTGTCGGCTATAATCGGGATTTTTGGAGGGTATAACCCCCAACCCCTCCCCCTGCCCACTTATGCGCCTGACCATAGTGGGCTGTGGGCAGCCTCTCGGATTTGGGGTCTAGCAAGACCCAAATTTTGAGGGGGGGTGTACCCAATATTTCCGCGCTGCCTTAAAATGGGCTTGAAACGCGTAAAAAAACGTAAAACAAGCTTATAAATGCTTTAAAACTGTGTAAAATTAAAATAAGGCCTTATTGCAACTTATAAATTTTATTTTTTAATTCTTTTAATAATAATGTGTTTATATATTCTTATAATTAGATTAGAAATCATAGTTTTTTTAATAATTACGTAATAATAGAATAATAATTTTATTGTCTTGATTATAAAGTCAAGTATCACAAAAGGGGGTTCCGGGGGGCGAGAGCCCCCAGCGGGGTCAAGGGGCAGAGCCCCTTCTCAGGTGGGTCCGGGAGGCAGAATGATCCCGGGGGGAGAAAGTTTTTAATTTAAGCCGCTAAAATACACCAGAAATTGTAATTCCAGATGATACTTAGCATAAAATATAAGGTTTTTTATACCTATACATTTAAAACAGGTTTTTTAAAACGTTAATAAAAGGTTAATTAATGTTTATAGTAGTTTGATTTAACATATATGCCTTAACTATTGCACGGCATAATTGATTTGAAATCGAAAAACTAAGACAAATTGTGAATTTAAACTACCTGCAAAGCGGGGAAAATTTGGTTTTTTGACTGTTAATATGCTTTTGGAAGGCATCAGGAAAAGTTCTGTATTTAATATTAAAAAAAAAAATTTTCTCTCCCAAAATTCAAAAAACGTAAGGGTCCCCTCTTACGAAAAAAATCCGGCTTCGCCGGATTTTGGGGGGGGGGAAGGGCGGCCACCCCCGTCCCCCCAGGGCACGCCTCTGTCTAGAACGACCATTTTAAAAAAATTTTCTCGCGCTTCGCTCAGCGCTCCATTAATTATATAGTTTCCACTTGCAAATTTGTATTACCTTGTTTTGTAATCTTGGTATGACCACGCTAGACTTACCCCATTCTTAATGTTTTAATTGGTCTCCACTTCCAAATGTGTGTTACTTTGTTTTTTAATCTTGATACGACTACGCTGGACCATCCCCTTCAGATTGTTATAATATTGGTATTAAAAATTGAAAGGTTAGAAGTAATTTTAAAAACATTTTCTGGTACTTTGCATTGCTCAGCTGTAATTTAATGTACTCATTTTTCAGTTGTAATGTTTTGGAAATCGGAAATTTTAAGGTATCAAATCGTTTGTAAAAATTTTTTCTCTGTTTTATAGACTTATTTTTATTAAATAATAGGGAAAAAATGAAGTATATAACTTAAACAAGGTAATAAACACTTTTTTTAGTTTTTAGTTTTTAAAAATTTTTTAGTTTTTTTATAACACTTAAAAATTTTTTTCCAAGAGGCTAATTTGTGGAGGGGGGTGTCCCCGGGTACCCCAAATTTAGGGGGGGGGGTGTCAGCAAAATTCGAAATTTTAGGGGGGTAACCCCACCAACCCTCCCCCTGCGCACATATGCTCCTGACCATACATGGGCA
>JASAMX010006763.1:0-14617 GCA_030248175.1 Microlaimidae sp. YZB2_3
AGAAAGAAGAAGAAATTACGCAACTTTCTTACGAAGCACTTTTTTCATTTAGGTCCTTGTTATCGATTTATTGATCAAAATAAAAAAATTTGAAAAATAGACAAATAAAAACTCCCAAAAGCACAATAACAGCCTTTTGGCAACAATAAGGATTGTACAGAGCAGACAACCAACATCGCCTCATAAAAACCGCACAAAAAAAGCAGACGGGTTTTAATTGGTGGCAGAAACGGAACCAAATCCCAGCGCCATCTATACTTAGAGAACGTGAGTAAATTTTCTAATTAATGTTCATCATCTATTTATTATATTAGCATGGGTGGCGCGGGAGCGCCACGGGGCAATTTAGCCACGTGGCGCCGCGCCAACCATAATTAGAGAACGTGGGTAAATTTTGAAATTCAGAACCTTCTTCTTCTTCTGCTTCTTATTATTATTATTATTATTCCAACGCTCAATCCTTAAAAGCGACATTCCTCATTCGTTACTGATTTATCAAAAATAAATATGGGCTGATTGGAAAGAAGAAAGAATTACGCAGAATTATTGGAAAGAAACCTTCTTAGGAAGCACTTTCTTCGTTTAGGTCCTTGCTATCGATTTATTGATCAAAATAAAAAAATTGAAAAAATAGACAAATAAAAACTCTTAACCGCACAATCACAACCTTTTGGCAACAATAAGGATTGTACAGAGCAGAAAACGAACAGCCCCTCATAGAAACCGCACAAAAAAACAGAAGACCGGTTTTAATTGGTGGTGGAAACCGAACCAATTCCCAGCGCCATCTACTTAAACAGAGCGGCGAAAACAAAACAAAGTACTTTTTTTAATTCTTGCATTCCTGATGACAAAATTAATTCAAAGTTTTATTTTAAAAAAATAATAAAAGCATCAGTAGCGCGGGAACGCCACTCGGCGGTTTAGCCCCACAGCAACATGCACACTATAATTAGAGAATGTTGGCATTTTTTTAACTTTATGTTCATCTTCTTCTATTTATTATTATAATCCTAAAACTCATTATCTTAAAATCAATATTCTTTCATCGTTCACGCGGCGATTTAACCCTGCGGTACCGCAACAGCTATATTCAGATAATCTGGATAAAGTTTGTAATTTATGTTCATCATCTTCTTTTAATTTTTTTATTCCAAAAAATAATTGCAATCATCGGTGGCGCGGGAGCGCCCACTGTATTTAGCCCCATGGCTTAGCGACAACTATAACTAGAGCACCTGGTAAATTTTGTAATTCATGTTTATGATTTTTTTCTTCTTATTATTATTTATACTTCAAAAAATAATTCCAATTATCGGTGGTGCGGTGGTTCCACACTACAATTTAGCCCACGTCACCGCGCCAACTATACTTAGAGAATGTGGGTAAATTGTGCAATTTATGCTTATCATCTTCTTATTATTATCTCAGACTAGTCCACATCTTTTCTGTCTAAACATACGCCCGGGGAAAAATCGCCCCTTTTTCCTGCTCTATTCTTAGAGCATTTTCCAAGGCTAGTCTACCACTTTTTTTGAATTAAATTAAAAAATAGCCTAATAAACTATAGTTTTAGCTGCGCAATGACATATGTTTATAATCATTCCGTTGCCGAGATATATTTTTTTAAATAAAAAATAATAAAAAGAAGATGATGAATTTAAATTACAAAATTTACCCACGTTGTTTAATTATAGTTAGTGCGGTGCAGGGGCGCTCCAGACAAAATTTACCTACGTTTTTTAAATATAGTCGGCGCGATGCCGTGCGCCAATGATTGCAATTATAATTCTAAAGTAAAAATAATATAATAAAAAGATGATGAACATTAATTACAAAATTTACTCACGTTCTCTAAGTATAGTTGGCGCGGTGCGGTGGGTTAAATTGCAGTGTGCACCACCGATGATTACCTACCGGCGCGTGGCGCTCCCGCGCCACCGACGCTTATTATTATTTTTTAATTTTTAATAAATAAAACTTTGAATTAATTTTGTCATCAGTAAGTTAAGAATTAAAAAAAGTACTTTGTTGTTTTCGCCGATTTCCGCGCGGTTAAAGCAGATGGCGCTGGGAACTGGTTTCGTTTCTGCCACCAATTAAAACCAGTCTGCGTTTTTTATGCGGTTTCTTTGAGGGGATGTTGGGTGTCTGCTCTGTACAATCCTTATTGGTGCCAAAGTGCGGTTGGGAGTTTTTATTTGTCTATTTTTCATATTTTTTATTTTGATCAATTAATCGATAACAAGTACCTAAATCAAAAAAAATAAAAAAAAAAAATATATATATATATATATATATATATATATATATATATATATATATATATATATATATATATTGCTGTTTGTTTACATGGTGTTTGTTAAATTTGCAGCGATCACCTTTTATAGAAAATGATTTACAGACTCTCAGCCCCCTATGGAAACTGCAGAACAGAGCCTAACGAAGATTATGTATATCCAGGTTTACATACTGCTGAAGGTTAATAATTTGATGTTTATTAATTTTTACATTTTTTTAATTTAAATTTTTAATTTATATGTTTATTTTTTATATATTTATAGATATTACTATTTTTAAAACCATTTAACTTAAACTGGTTAAATTACCTAGTAAAATTATGGTTAAATTACCTAGTAAAATTTTATAGGAAATAAGATAGTACCAATTCAAATTGTGTGGTTAAGACGCTAAACAAAGTTTCACAAAATATAAACAATTACTCTTAAGGTGGAACGATACAGTTGCAAAAATTTCAACGATTTTCCCCAAAACATTTTCTCAGAGGTTTTCGGAAGTCCTGATGACGAATCCGACCTCCGTTTTTCAATTCCATCCTCCGGGGGCACTAGGGGGGTTGCGACCTCCCTTGGAGGGCATTCGGACTATATACCGGTTTTACCTCAAAACCATCTCAATTTTGTACTTGGGGTAGAACAGTTTTAACAGCATTATTTGTTTATACATTGATCTAATCACACAGCACTGTTGCATATTTTTTTTAGTTGGATGAAATGTCAATTGAAGAAATTATACTCACAGCAATCTTTGACGCGCGAAATCGCCACTTTTTCAATTTGAAGGTTATATTTGTATGTGTAAAAAACAGCTTTAAATTTGAAAAAGTGGTGATTTCGCGCTTGTCAAAGATTGCTGTAAGTATAATTTTTTCAATTGACATTTCATCCAACTAAAAAAATATGCAACAGTGCTGTGTGATTAGATCAATGTATAAACAAATCATTATCGTATGGTAGAAATTTTTATTTAGTGAGCAGCTGCCCAAATCAAATGCAAATTTTCTATAGTTCACATAATGTTCATCTCAGACTAGTCCACATCTTTTCTGTGTAAACATACGCCGGGGGATAATCGCCCCTTTTTCCTGCTCTATTCTTAGAGCATTTTTCAAGGCTAGTCTACCTTTTTTTGAATTAAATTAAAAAAATAGCCTAATAAACTATAGTTTTAGCTGCGCAATGACATATGTTTATAATCATTCCGTTGCCGAGATATACTTTTTTAAATAAAAAATAATAAGAAGAAGAAGATGAATTTAAATTACAAAATTTACCCACGTTGTTTAATTATAGTTAGTGCGGTACAGTGGCGCTCCTGAAAAAAGTTTACCTACGTTCTCTAAATATAGTTGGCGCGATGCTGTGCGCCAATGATTGCAATTATAATTCTACAGTAAAAATAATAAGAAGAAGAAGATGATGAAATGAATTACAAAATTTACTCACGTTCTCTAAGTATAGTTGGTGCGGTGCGGTTGGTTAAATTGCAGTGTGGCACCCCCGCACCACCGATGATTACCTACCGGCCCGTGGCGCTCTCGCGCCACCAACGCTTATCTTTCGTAGTATGCAGATTAACCCTCGAAAGCGCGCGAAATTTTGATCGGTTGATCTGCATACTACGAAAGATAAATAGGAGATACGGTAATTATCCATTATGGTTACGACTATGTATATTGCATACTTCATGTATAAACCGAGTTCCAGTGCAAGGTGCCTATAAATAAAACTTTGAATTAATTTTGTCATCAGTAATGCAAGAATTAAAAAAAGTACTTTGTTGTTTTCGCCGATTTCCGCGCGGTTGAAGCAGATGGCGCTGGGATTTGGTTCCGTTTCTGCCACCAATTAAAACCCGTCTGCTTTTTTTGTGCGGTTTTTATGAGGGGATGTTGGTTGTCTGCTCTGTACAATCCTTATTGTTGCCAAAAGGCTGTTATTGTGCGGTTGGGAGTTTTTATTTGTTTATTTTTCAATTTTTTTTTATTTTGATCAATAAATCGATAACAAGGACCTAAATCAAAAAAGTGCTTCCTAAGAAAGTTGCGTAATTCCTTCTTCTTTTTTATGAGCCCATGTTTATTTTTGATCAACCAATAACGAAGGAGAATATCGCTTTTAAGGATGGAGCGTTGGAATAATAATAATAATAAGAAGAAGAAGAAGGTTCTGAATTTCAAAATTTACCCACGTTCTCTAATAATGGTTGGCGCGGCGCCACGGGGCTAAATCGGCCCGTGGCGCTCCCGCGCCACCCATGATTTTAGCAATAAAACGAAATTAAAAAACTTTAATAGTAGGGATTTCGCTGAGATTTTTTGTGGGCATGTACATTAGGTGTATCTAACTTGAGTTAAATTTTTATTACGTAATATTAACTCTGGTGCTGTTAAATTGGGAAAAACTGTTTTAAAATGCCTTTTTTAACGAAGCATATCTCGGCGTGGAATAGTCCACCAAAAATGTTAATGATACTGAACTGACTGGAAAAAATACCTATTTTTCTAATTTATAGTTTGCTTTTGTCCGTCACGTACGGCACGAGTTATACACAAAAACCGACAGGGTATCCTATCCTAACTGTATCGTTCCACTTTAAATAGCCGAAATATAAAAATAGCTTAAATAATATATTAATTAGAATTGTGCAATTAGAGTGTACAAAAAGCAAAAAAATAAATTTTGAAAAAGCAGTTTTCTTAGTTTCTTAAGTTTAAACCTCTACTTTATTAAAATACTACACAATGATATTGTTTTCCTATGTTAAAGTGAATTAATATATCAGTTTTTGCTAAATAAATTTTGGTTTTTTGATTACACATCAAAATAGTTAGAAATCATCAGTAAAATAGTTTTTTCATGAGCAAAAATTTCAAATTAGCAAATATAAATTTGAAATTCGTGCTTAGAAACTAATTTCAAACCTACGTAGGTTCTTTTAATTTTTTAATAGTAAAACTATTCAAAATTAAAAAAATAATTTTAAAAAGTCAAATTCCAACTTTTAAATAGAAGCATTCCCTTTAATAATATTAAATCATTAAAAAAGTGGGAACCAAGAGCGCCAGCAGCACCGTACCTACGAAGCGGCAAAAATCCCCAAAAAAATGCTCTTTCTTTTGTAATATTAAGAAGTATAATGTAATTGAAGGAAATATTGTTGATTTTATTTGAAATCGACATGTTTCGGACTGTTTCCTCAGTTCTTTCTCAAATCTTTTTTACATTTGTTAGGTTCCCAAAACCAAATCTATACAAATTAAAGAATATTTTTTTTTAATTTTTAAAAGTTAATTAATTATAATTTGACTTAAGCTAAAGTCTTCCAGGCTGAAATTAAGGACGTAACGGCTCTCCGCCAGGAAGAAATAAACAATAAACCTGCGAGCTTTAAAAATTTTAAAAAAATCTTTCAGCGGTTATGTAACCAATTATTATTTAGTTGCGTCATGTGTTTCTCTGCACGTGATATTTTCTCAAAGAACGAGTGGTTACTTTACCACTCATCTATTTTCACCCTGATAGAATTTATCAAATAATTATAATTTAAATCACGTTAGTTTAAGCCTTTCAAACAAATGTTAACGGCGCTTACAGGGAGAAGGAGAAGGATAAAATGGCACACAGGAAAATAAAACAAAATAAAATAAAACGAAATATTATATATGTTGATGCATAATTATATATTACATAAATTTGGCAATTTTCTCAAACGTTGAAATTTTTCACCGAAACTTTTATTTAGATTAATTTTAAAAATTTTTGTTACATTTATGATTTAAAATTTGAAATTTTTTATGATTACAAATTATTAATGTTGTGTTTGTTGATTAAATTATGGAAAATATTTTTTAAAAACGATTGGTTTGTTGATTTTAGAAATGTTTTTAGAAAAATTTTTAGAAAAAGTTTTAAAACGATTTTTGAAAAACTGTTTTTAGAAATTTTATACAAAATATGCTACAGACTATTTAGTTGTTGTTTTTTTACTTAAAAAGAGAAAAAAACTAAAACATATAGTTAAATATTACGAGGCCTTTTTTGCATTGCTAAAATTAGAAGAGCATAGTTGTCAGAAACTTTAAGAGACATTTCTGACAACTGTGGGAATAGTTGTGGGAGGAGCTAATCGAATCACTTTTAGCCAATTAGCGCTTGGGAAAAAATTAGATCTCCAATGGATGAAAGATCTCCATTTTTTTCGCAAGCCCTAATTGGCTAAAAGCGACTCTATAATGGTATAACTCTGTAAAGAATATTAACACTGAACAATTTCCGTTTAAATGGGAGGGTTTTGGCTAGTGTTGTAAAAAGTATTGATTTTGGATTATTTTAAGTAAAAGTAAAAGTAATTTGAAAAATTTTAATTTAAGTAAAGTAAGAGTAAAAGTAATTGTGATTTTATAATTTAAGTAAAATAAAAGTAAAAGTAATGGTCAAAATTTTATTTAAGTAGAGTAAAAGTAAGACATATTTTTTAAGCAAAAGTAAGAGTAAAAATATATAAAAGTAATTTTGAAACGGAGCAAAACACCTGTTTTTGGAGCTCCAGAGCTGCGTTCTAAAGTTTGTTTGTTAATTTTATGTGTAAATTATTATTTTAATTTTAATAAGTTTTTTGGTCAAAATAAATAGTTTTAGCGTGTTAGCAGCTTAAAAATTTGTCTTCTGCTATTCAATTTACAGCAAGCCCATAGAAAGTCTACCCACTGAAAATACCTAAATTTTAATTAAACTAATTTGCAGGGGAAAATCCGAGTAAGAGTAAAAGTAAAAGTTTTTGAAATTTCAAAAGTCGAGTAAGAGTAAAAGTAATTTAAATTTTAAAAGTTGAGTAAAAGTAAAAGTAATCCGAAATGTGTTACTTTTATTATTTTAAGTAAAAGTAACTTTTTACAACACTAGTTTTGACTATTGTGAAACTAAAGCTGAATGCTTCCAGGATGAAATACGGGCATAACCGCTCCGCGTCAGGAAGAAAAAAAAACGCGCCAGTCAGAAAAAATTGTCAGTGGTGATGTAACCAATTATTATTAAGTTGCGTCATGTAGTTCCTTAGCACGTGATATTTTCTCAAAGAACGTGTGGTTACTTTACCACCCAGCTATTTTCACTCTGATATTCAGGAATTTTTTGTTGAAAATTAAAAAAAATCGATTTTTTAATTTTTTTAAACTTTAAAATCCGTTTTATTCTAAACCCCCTCCAAAAGTTGCTCTTTTGCAGCAAAAACTATACTAATCAAATTTTTAAACAGCTAAAACTCTTTTTTGAGATTTAAATTCATTGAACTATAGCTAAAAATAAAATATAACCAGTAAACAATGAAATTGTTGCCGTTGGATACATCATAATCGCAGATTTCGATCGCATTCGATTCGATACTGCTGTTAGATAAAAATTCAATATCTATGTTGATATTTAACTTTTCACAAAAATTTTGATAACTGTCGGTAAGTCGTTTTCATGCTAAGATTCTGAAAAATTGTTCTAACAATAGCTGCAGGAAAAAGGGGTCGTTTCAAAAAGGAATTGGGGACAATTCGCTCCCTACAATTCGCTCCCTGGACAGTTCGCTCCCTGCCCAATTCGCTCCCGGGATTCTTTGTAAACGCTATTTTTACAAAACAATTCTTTGTGGACAATTCGCTCCCTGGACAATTCGCTCCCTATGGACAGTTTGCTCCCTGTACAACTCATTTTTTTGCGTTTGTATTTCTTTGCTCTTTATTCCTAGTTCGCAGGGTTTTTTATAAGCGTAATTTTTTTTTAAATTTCACTTTTTTGGGACAATTTGCTTTCTTACAATGAATTTCTGATGTAAAATTT
Organism: Microlaimidae sp. YZB2_3; assembly: GCA_030248175.1. Taxonomy (NCBI): domain Eukaryota; kingdom Metazoa; phylum Nematoda; class Chromadorea; order Desmodorida; family Microlaimidae; species Microlaimidae sp. YZB2_3. Next base: position 8,133 of record JASAMX010006763.1, read on the forward strand.
GGATTAAATTCTAAATTTGAGTTTAATTTTTCTTTTTCAATTCTGAAAAATATTAAATGAATGCTGCCATTTAAAAATTGTTTACTAGAAGTTTTACATGTTGTTGCGTTTTGTTTGCTGTAATTCTGGTATTACCATTTAGAAACCATTTTTTTAAAAGCAAAATACGTATAAACGTATGAAAAAACATTTCGCTTCTTTATATATAACCTTTGTATAAATTTTAAATATGCTTTTGTTAAGAAATCTGTGAAAAAACCACACATCAGATAACATACCAAAATTAATGTTTAGCAATTATATTTGGATGTTTTGCACTTTGTTTTTATTTAATATCGATTGATGTGTCTCCTTTCCGTCACACATAAAAATTAGTGTTACATTAATTTAAAACAAAAAAAATTACCTTTGTCTGCTCAAAGTTTATTAATAATGGCGCTAGGAAGAAATACATTCTGCATAATATCTTCGAAAAAAATAACTTCAGAAACACTTTTAAATTCATAACAAAATAAAACTTTGTTTTTCCTAAGCCTAAACGAAACCTTAAAATCAAACTAAAAAAACATAAAAAAACCTTGAAAAAAGCCTAAAGAAGGTATTTCTTCCGGACACCATAATAATATTCGTCCATAAGAATTGTGTTATATTGGAGACCGTTTTTTTTAAAAACAAGCTTATTTTCACCAAAGTGGCAATGTAAAATTTCAAAAAAATACCACCTTTTTCGAAAAAATCGTCATTGAATTGTATCCAGCGAAAAATTGTGATAAAAACGATTAAACATTTTGTCTCAAACAAAATATGCTTTTTCAAAATTACGGTTATAAGAAATAACGAGAGTAAATCTGGCCACCTATGTACAATTCTTTTAAATATCCCAAAAAACGATTTAATTGTAAAGATAGGTCTAGGGAGCGAATTATCCAGGAAGCGAATTTTCCAGGGAGCGAATTGTCCAAGGAACGATTTCTCCCCAATAAAGATTGTGTAATAAAAATTGCGTTTGTAAACAATGCTGGGAGCGAATTGGGCGGGGAGCGAATTGTTCAGGGAGCGAATTGTCCAAGGAACGAATTGTCCCGGGAGCGAATTGTCCCGAAGCGAATTGCAGGAAGCGAATTGTCCAGGTCCCTTTAAAAAAAAGGTCAATATGTGGACATTATTAGACTATAAGATATTACCATAATAACCCGTGTTTTGTAGTTATTCACGGAATAAAAAAATTACACCACGACCACCTAGTTTCCAGTTTGTCGTGTAACCTATTAAATGTTTAAATACAAGTTTTTTTTTTCAGTTTTTGACACAACTCTTATTGTTTCCGTCTGAATTTTATGAATCGATTTATGAATAAATTTTATGGATTGTCGTTGATCTAAGCGAAACCTTAAAACCAAGCTAAAAAGACATAAAAAACATTAAGAAAAGCTTTAGAATTTTTTAAATTACCGAACAGTTTACTGCTTAAAGAAGATATTTTTTCCGGAAGATATTTTGCAGAAGGGATTTTTTCCGTATATCAAATTTTTTTGAAAAAAATTGGAGTAAAAAATTGTGCGTTCCACTTCGTTTTTAAAAAAAACGTCATGACCGCACAATTTAAATTTGTTTTTCTATTGTCTCCATACAAATTTATGAGGTGGAACAGATAGATTTCAATCATAAACACTATTTTTAACACTCATAGGTAATCAAAAATTTAAATATATATATACAACTATACAAATAATAATTAGGTTATCTTTTTTTAAAATTTACTGTGTTAACATTTTAGGAAGATTCTTGTTTATTTGTGTAATTTATTATACAAAGCAGACGATTTTTGTTATTATTTTTTTAATTTTTTTGATAAATTTGTTAAAATTTCAAAGGTTGTCTTCAAAGTTGTTTTCAAAAGAAAATAACACGAAATTGCGGATGTGCGGATCCTAGAATACCTTCAAAAAATCAAACTATATGCGGCTTTCACAGAAGTATGCTGAAATACTTAAATTTTTTTCAATTTTTGATAAATTTCACTTGTTGTCACATTTTTCAATTAAAGTTTAACAATGATAATATCAGGTACATTTAAACCGCATAAATAAACACAAGCTGTCCTAAAAATAGTTTTGCATAAACAGTTGGAACCCATTTTTGTTTGTACAGCACAATAAAAATAGCTTTTTAGCTTATTTTAACCGAGTTTAGGCTTTTTATTCTATTCAACCGTCTAAAAAGCTATATTAACACAGTTGTTGAGATACTTACATACCCCTACAAACCCCACATTCCATAAAGTTTAAATAAAACTTTTAGCGAAAATTGGGTTCATCGACCAAAGTCACATAAGGGATAATTTGTATACAACAGGAATAAATTTGCCATACATCCTTTAGAATTTTGAGTTCAGTACGATCATGGTACACTTGCTGTATGTACGATGATTGTGTTTTTTTTTTGTAAAAACCACTGAGTTTAAATTTTAAGGATGTATTGCAAATTTAATCCTGTTGTATGCAAATTAATCCGTTGGTCGATTAGGCGCCCTAAGTGGACCACACACTCGTCCTTCAAGCAGAAACATAAGCGAAGGAATCGGTTCCTGTTTTATTTTCACCCTTTGACATTTGGAGAAATCAATTTGTATGAGCAATGTATATACATATTTTTTTATTGTTTTAATCTTATGTAGTTTGATAAAAATGAAATATTTATTCATTAATAATTTAATTATATTTTTTATAAAACCTAAAATAATATTAGAATTATTATTTCAAAAAATAATACAATATTTGCAATATTGGTATTTTTTTTAAAATAAAAATAATAATTATTATAATAATTACAATAATTTGTAACAGATGTATTTTAATTTTAGACTTTTTTAAGTTTCTGATATTTTTAGAAGAATGTATCTTTTATCATCGAGAATGTGAGGAAGACTTTTTAGAAGATGCTGGTTGTGAATGCCCAGAATCATGCGAGTAAAAATTCATTATAATATTTAAAGAACATATTTTAAAAACTTATTTGAAAATAATTTTGACCATATAAATAGAATATTTGCTTGGATTGCTTCAAGTTCAGTGTGTAAGGCTCCTGAAGCCTCTTTTAATACGTTTAAAAATGTAGTAGGCAGTAAAATCTTTTTTTAAAGGAAGTGCGCTGTTTCATAAATGTTAGGATCATTTGGTTTTTAGTAGGTATTTACAAAGAAATAAAATTCTGTGCTAAAGCTTATGAATTTATACAAGATATATTTATGCAAATTTTCGGTTTTTCATAATTTTTTTACGAAAGTCTATTGCATTTTTATTTCTTTGTAAGTTTTTACAAAAAAAGAACGGACTTTTACAAAGAAAGAGCATGTTCGTAACTTTTATAAAACAGTGCCCAGGTAGAAGGCAAATTGTTCGGATAAAACTTTCTGTGTGGTATAGCCAGAAATCAGGTTGCACTTCCTGTTTTGAAAGAAAGCAGGTGGGAGGCAGCTAAAACTTACATTGACAAAATTGTAATCGAGGGAGGCAAAAGTCACATTTAAAAACCCTTCCAAATGAGATATACCATATCCCGTGCACGTAAATACCGAGTTAAGTACAAATATACCAATATACAAAGTGTTTAATTAGTAATGTACTTGATAGGATGATTGTATTTGTTCTTCTTGTGTACCTTAAACAACGTTATCACAATCATTTTAATGCAAAATTGTAACATGTTTTCGTCATAATAAAATCTTAACATATTTGCATCTTTCATTTCATCCCCTATAAACACTTTGTGTTTTCCAACATTTGGATCTAACTTTGTACTCTTTTCTTTAATTAGTTTTTTAAACATGCTAAAACGTCAGTTTACCCAGTTGTCAACAAAGATTTTTCAACAAAACCAATAAAATTATAAAATAACAAACATAAAAATCCAGTTTAAAATCTTCGTTAAATCGCGGATAGAACGTTTGGAGCTGGTTTATTAGTAGTGATTGATAATGGTAAGTTAATTGTTAATTGATAGTTAATATGGTTAATTAAAATTGTGAATTAGCCTTAATTATCGTGGTTTTTCTGGGATTCCATAAGAGTTGAATGCCTTAACATTTAATTTTTGTGTTACAAATTCCATTTCCTATGAAAATTTCTATTTTGTATGTTTTTCTGACGTTTTAGCAAAGTATTTTTGTATCACATCAGAATTTTAAGGTGTGAGGAGCTAAAAACTGATAATCTCTCCGTTCATTGGAGATTAATTTTTTCAAAGCGCTAATTGGCTGAGAGTGATTGTTTAACGCTATAACTCTGTGAAGATCTTTAACACTGAACAATTTTCATTTAAAACGAAGGGTTTTGACCATCTTGATTGTGTTTTACTGAGCGTAGGTGAGTATCACCGAGAACAATAATAATGTATTTTGCAAGTTTATTTTTAGGCAATCAGTGTTTACACCAGAAATATCTTCAGTTCCATTTGAAGATCAATCTATCGCGGTTTGTTATTAATTTAATGTTTTTGACAGTAATTTGTCTTGTCTTTTTATTAAAAGAACCGACCAAAGTCACGTAAATAATAATTGGCATACGGTTTGGTTTAAAGGAGCGTTCGCAACTGTGGAAGCACCTTAATTTTTTTGTTGGAAAACTGCGCAAGAACTGCTGAAGGTACCATTATTAAAATAAACACCATTCGAAAAGACCAATCAGCTATGTGGACCGTTCCCATTAATTATTCCTGCGAAAAAAAACCTTCGATAAAAAAACTTCGACAAATGACATTCTGCTAAAAATAAAATTGGTTAATTTCACATTCGGACTAATTGACCATGGATCAATTTAACTTGATTTTTAGGTTTTCCTTAGGTCCAGGAAAAATAACCCCGAAGGTCAATCAGTCAGATTGACAAATTACCCGATGGTATTTTTACCAGAATGTTATTTGTAAGAAAGACAAATGTCGAAGGAATTTTTACGCTGGTATTATTACGTGGAGCCATATGGACACCATGCCTATGCAAAATTTATTTCTTACCTGTCTTTGGTCAATTGGAAAATCTTTAGAGAAATTTGCGTAAAAATTTGTGTAAAAACTTGTGATATCATGTAATATTTGGAATCAGAGCATTTCTAGGTACGTCATGGTTTTTTTGACAGCGCCATTTGTCCGCTGTATGACCCTGGCCTTCTGTGGGAACGAAGGAAGCCACAAGAAGGAAGGCCAATGGGACTTCGCAGCCAGAGGCTAGTGGCAAGGTTGGGACTCCGCTGTATTGCGCTTGACTATTTTGGGCATTTTTTTTCAGATTTAGTGCATATCCGTTTTGCACACTAAATCCACTCAGTCGTTTAAGTCCTTTTGTTGATGAGGTGGCGCAATGGGTAAAGGCTTTGCCGTTTTCACAGAAGTGATTTAGAAATCGAATTCCCATGAAACCAATTTTTTAAATATTTAAGTTTGATATTAAGAATGTATTTTAAATTTTTTAAATTTTTAAAATTACAATTCACACAATTTTACAACGTAAGGCTTGTTTATGCTTTTTAGCGATCTGTTTGCGCCAGACTAAAAGCACAAAATTTGATTTTAAATTCAACAACAATGACAGATTGCATGGTTACTTATAAGTAAGTTTTAAATAAATAATTGAAAAAAGTTTTTCATTATAATTTCATCTGTACTTTAATTTTAGTATAAAATGAAAGCGTGTTTCTCAATATTCATAAAAGTATAATCTTTTATTTAAGCTTTTTTTTTCTTTGTGTTAATGATGTTTCCATATCTTATAAAACCAGTCTTACTAAGATTTAGGACGTTTGTTTTTTTTATTAAGTTCCAAAAGTAGTTTACCAGTTGCAAACAAAAATCCGTCATGTTTTTTTTAAAATTTTTGTGTACGGGCATTAAAACACGGTATTATTTTTTCAGTCAATAGTGCTATTTTTTGCATTACTGCAAAAAATTCGCTGCGTAAAAATGGCTATAGTAATTGCAAAAAATATCGCAGTGTGAGAAGAACAGCACTAAATGCGCAAAAAATGTTGAGGTTGTGGCCCAGTAACAGAACTCACATCTTGCGGGTCCCGACTGAGACAATCTACAATGTGATAATGTTAATATTTGTTAATATTGTTCTAAGTAGTATTTGGTTGCAAAATTAGTGCTGAATAACATCGGCCTTGCGTATCCTGCTTTATGCAAAATAAATAAAGTTTTAAACTTTAAAAAAAACTTACAAAGGAAAGTACTAGTGTTGTAAAAAGTTATTTTTACTTTTACTTAAAGTAATAAAAGTATTGGATTTTGGGTTACTTTTATTTTTACTTTTACTCGACTTTTGAAATTTCAATTACTTTTACTTTTACTCTTACTCGACTTTTCCACGGCAAATACTTAAATTAATTTAAGTAAAATTTAAGTAAATTTAATGGGTAGATTCCGTATGAGCTTGTTGTAAAGTGAATGGCTGAAAATAATTTTTTAAGCCGCTAATACGCTAAAACCATTTA
>JASAMX010006765.1:0-18981 GCA_030248175.1 Microlaimidae sp. YZB2_3
GGCCTCTGAGACCTATCCCCCCCTAAGGCCCATTTTTGACCCCTCCCCCCCCCCCAGCGACCCCTCCAACCCCTCACCCCCCCCTAACGCCCATTTTTGACCCCCCCCCCTTACTAGACAATCCCAAAAAATGCTTAAAAAATGGTCAAATTTCGTCAAAAAATTGTCAATTTTGGTCAAAAAAATCGTACCCGGGGTGTGACCCCCCCAGCTTTTTTTCCAAAAAAACACCCCGGGGTGTGACCCCCCCCCTGGAGTACAAAAACCTCCACACCCCGGGGTGTGGACCCCCCCCCCCCTGAGCCGTCGAAGGTCGGTGACCTATGTATATATATGTATACTTGCTATATATTTGAAAACTAATAACAATATTAGTAATTTTAATAATTTTTTTTTTTTTTCATTTTTTGAGATACAAGATAAAAATTTTTGGTTTTTAGTTGAAGAAATTTTTGCGGCAGAACCATTGGCACGACCGCCACCGGATTAGGGGCCAATTGTGGAAGGAGTTGTGCCGCTACGACGGCCGGTTGGATGCCCACATTATGACCTTCCAGGAGACCCGGGGGAAATTCGGTACAGGTACCTAATAGTAGATTTCTTTACGTTTTCTGATTACAGACCTGTGCACGGTCTAGAAATACCCTCCCCCGCTTTATTAAAGGATTTGCCCCCCCCCCCTCACCCAAAAATGAAAAAGTTTAAAAAATTATGGCGCCATTTTTTACTTATTATGACCCACGGTGTGTCCTTTGCCAGTAACCAGGGTTTCATTCAACTCTGGTTCGTTCCGTCTGGCACGCTCCTCGCCTTGCTCACCCCCTCTTCCCACTCCCGGAGGAGATCAGCAACCGCTGCAGGTTCGCCCAAAGGTCTTCTGGTCTCAAGGTTGTATTAATGTGTGTGCATTTTAAAAAATGTTGTGTTGTGTGTATTTGTGTTTTACATAGCGGGCAGTTTGGTGATGTGTATTATGTGGGATTGATTTTGTGTAGGTAGGAGTAGAGGAAAGGAGATTTCCATGCCCTGAGTTGGGCAAGGGTTTTCCTGACCCCGCGAGGAAGATTTTCTTCCTCGTTGCTTATTGTAGGTGCTTTTGTTTGAAGTATTGGGTTTATTGCTTTGCTGTTGATGTGATTTGCGACTGTGTTTGTGTGGATTTGTTGTTTTAGTGCTTTGTAAGTTTTGTTGTGTATGTCTGTTGGAATGTTTGTTGTCTAGTTGTTATTGTGAAATATTGTTTGTTTTTTTTAGCCTGCTGGGTGCAGGTTGTTGTGTGAAGTGGTTGAGTGGATTGTTTGTGTACATGGCTGCCAATTTTGCTTGTTTTGCGTGGAGTTGAATGTGAGCTGCTATGGGAGGAGAGGACTTTTGCCTCTGTGTGTATGATCTGTGTGTTTGTGTCTGTGGTGTGCCCTGTTGCGACCCCCCCCCCCCCCCCCCCCCACACAACCACCACCCCCAACACAACCTGATAGCAACACACATTCAACTCCACGCAAAACAAGCAAAATTGGCAGCCATGTGCACAAACAATCCACTCAACCACTTAACACAACAACTTGCACCCAGCAGGCTCAAAAAACAAACAATATTTCACAACAACAACTACACAACAAACATCCCAAGAGACATACACAACAAAACTTACAAAGCACTAAAACAACAAATCCACACAAACACAGTCGCAAATCACATCAACAACACTCCAATAAACCCAATACTTCAAAAAAAAGCACCAGCAATAAGCAACAAAGAAGAAATCTTCCTTGCGGGGTCAGGAGAACCCTTACCCAACTCAGGGCAGGGAAATCTCCTTTCCTCTACTCCTACCTACACAAAGTCAATCCCACACAATACACATCACCAAACTGCCCGCTATGTAAAACACAAATACACACAACAAAACATCTTTTCACATGCACACACATTAATACAAACTTGGGACCAGAAGACCTTTGGGCAAACCCTGCAGCAGTTGCTGATCTCCTCCGGGAGTGGGAAGAGGGGGTGAGCAAGGCAAGGAGCGCGTCAGACGGAACAAACCAGGGTTGAACAAAACCCTGGTTACTGGCAAAGGACATACTGAAAGCCCTTGTTCAAACCATCTCCCCGCACTAAAGCAGCCTGAGCTTGAGCACCATAGGTCACCGACCTTCGACGGCTCAGGGGGGGGGGGGTCCACACCCCAGGGTGTGGAGTCACCCCAGGGGCGCCCCCCCCCGAAAAAAGCACGGCACCAAGCCCCCCCCCCTTGTTTTCCAAAATTAACATCATTTTTCTACCTGCACTAAAGCAGAGCAGGGGGGGGGCAAAGGGGGGGGGGGGGGGGAGGGGGGAGAAAGGGGGGCACGCCCCCCCCTGAGCTTACCTATGTCTGCCACTTTGTATGCCCAGATATTTTCCTTAAATCAGTATGGTTACATCATATGAGTATCCCTGAATATGATGTCCAGTTTTACTAATTTTGTTGAAAGGGCTATCCACTACAAAGCTTTTCGCCACATTGGAGTTAACTCTTTGTTTGGCTGGCAAACAAAGTTCACACGCAGGACACAGCATATGTTTCATATGAAGCTTTAACAGTAAAATGTTTCCAAATACTAACTCTGCCATCTAACATATTTCAATATAACTAAATAAGTTAAAATTTTGTGTGGAACCTCACTTTAAAGTATATAATATATAATTCTTCTTTTTAAAAATCTAACATATAAAAATGCAAAAAATTTAATTTTATTTGATGTTTAGTCTATTTCATTGGTTGACCATGTATTGATGTATAGACTAAGGACTTCTTGATAAGTGGAAGTGCGATTTATCAGCAAGGTTCTGCTGCACAAATAGTATTAAAACATTGTATAATTTTTAGTTTATAAGTCTAACAAAAAGAAGCAAAAAATTATAATAAATGACATTGACATGAAAAAAAATCTGGCATTTACTGGATCTGAAAAAAAAATCTGTGCAGATTGGATTGGGTCAGAAAATGGCCATATCTACCGGATCATTAGATTGGGTATCCGGTTTGGCCCTAAGTCCACCCCCCATAGAGCCAAAATTTTGGACCTCCCTCTAAAAAAATTCCAGGGACCTCCCTGCCCCCAAGCTGGAAAGCGGTCCAGCCTGCTGACCCCCCCCCCCTCTTAGCGAAGCTGATCCCCCATAAAAAACTTTGTTAAAAAATTGAACCCCTCTAGGACCCCGCTAAATTTGAAATCTCAGGCCTTAAGAGTAGATGAACACAGTTACCAAAGCTAGGGGGCGGTCTTTACCCCGGTAAATGACATTTAAAAATGTAGGAGGGCGGAGGAGGTCCTAGAGGGATCAAACCCCCCTGGATTTCTAAGATTTTTTTGAGGAAAATTTTGAAACCTAGAGAGGGATTTTTTCTAGAGGGAGGAGGCAAATTTCAAGGCTAGGGAAGTAGACCCCATCCTACCTCCTTTTGTTTATCTATGACCCCGGGTCGACCCCCATAAAAAGCCAGGGGGATCAGACCCCCCTTGAAAATTTTTGGTCTTCCACCTGGTGGTGGACCCCCTAGTGAACCTGACGAAAAACAGCTATGAAACTTGCTCGTCGGTTTAATTACTTTTTTACTTTTTTCCCAAAAATATTTTTCAAAGCTTCAGCGTGACCCCCCTTCCCCGACTACTTTTGTTGAAAACTCCTGTTGACAACGACTCCTGTCCTGACAATAAGGATATTGTTCATCCATTTATGGCTGTTTAACAAAAATTTTTCTTTTGATTTAAAAATTGGTAATGAATTATGTTATTTTTTATAATGGTGTTTTGAAATCATTTTTCAATAAAAAACATAACTTATCAACTTAATCTTCTCCTACATATTTAACAGAAATATAAGCACCAGTTTAAATTTTGCAATTTATAAGGGTTTGGTCTCTCCGGACAGTTTTTATTGCAGAGCGTTCAGTAGTAAACCAATTGCAATAAAGAGCAAAAATTACCCTTTTTTATTTACACACAATTTACTTTTGAATTATTATGCTTACATAGTAATATTATAATATTTCAAAATATTTAAATGACAAAAATTTTACTAATTGACGAAAAACGTACAAAAAATTCTGTGTACAATAATGATACTTTTTTGAATCTATCTAAAATAAATTTAAAAAATTATAAAAACAATAAAAAAACATTAAAATAAAACAAAAAATTTGCAAAAAAAGTCAAAATCCCATACTTAAGAAAACTGTCTGGAGAAACCTTAAAGAATAAAAACACCGTGTATTTTGGCTTGATTTGTTATTTTCATAAAAATATTTAAATAAATAAACAAAATTTAATAATCTAAATGCTTTTAATTATATCTATTTTAAACTATTTTATTGCAATTATTCGTGTTTCCATATCAAAAATAAATATATTAATCTTACTTTATTTTGGTTTAGGAGTGGCTTTACTAAGTTTTCCGCTGTTGTATATTGCAGGTGCAGGAGCAACAATTTTTTGGGTTATTGGTAAGTATTTAAATTATTTTTGCAATCTTAAAGAAATTATAAAGTTGCTTCGAGATTTATAGGGTTTATGATAATGGTTCCGATTCCAAACATACATAGACAAGTCTGGAATGGGTGTTAAGTATTTTTGGGGGTCGGGGGGTTAAAATCCAAGGATGGCGTTTTGATCTTTTATGAAATTGATTTTCCAAATAGTTTTTCGATTTTAAATAAAAAGTAAGTTAAAAGCGCTAATTTTAGGTCAAAAACCCTATTTATACAGAAACCCATTCAGTGTGCGAAGGGGGTTAAACCCCATTTTTTTCCTGAATTTAAAAAAGTGTTAACCTAACGTACCCATGTATGGTCCACTGAATGTTGTTTGGTTGGATATAGCTTCTGTGTAGAAGAGGCTGGTTCTTTGAATTGTCTTTTTTCTGCGATTTATTGCGCCGCCCAGAAGTTGAAGCATGGGACCCTTTTTTGTTTCACCTTTTGATTTGATTCAAGATTTGGATGTTTTTACTTTATTAATTGTAATAAGAATTTTTTTAATTATAGGAGCAAGTATGTTTTTTGTTGGAACCCACGCTGTGCTTTATGCCTCTGAACCTGTCGCAGGAGCTGAATTTTTACAAATGGAAGACGTCTAATTTATTCCTAATTAATCTCTCTAACAATGGGGAAGACTGACATGTTACAGAATTAAGTTCAACGGGAAAAAATTGTTACAAAAAATACATTACAAATTTTTTACTTAAAGCAGTTTGTTTTGTGCTAAAGTATACATGAAAAAATCAATACTAATCAGCTAATTTGCGAATTAATGTTTTCTATGATTTTAATACAAAATATCTAATCCATCTACAGAGGTGGATAAAAAAAACTCAATGCGGAGTAGCCATTTCTGGCGTATGAGTTTACCGCTACTATGGCAAAATAAGTCAAAACAACACAAAGTATATCTTACTGTGACTCGACGTGAATAAATTTGTTTTATTAAAACAATGGAAAATCACGACAGTTAATTCAATGTGCACAAAAGTCTTGAGAAGATTTAAAAATAATTTGTATATGGCTTTAATTAACAAAAAAAACAAGATCATAATACACAAAAATAACAATAAAACATAGGGTACAACAATTATTCTAAAAAGCAGCATGGTTGTAAATACTTTCGTCTTTTTCATTTTTTTTTGGTCTGATACAAATTATTTTTAATTCTTCTCGAGACCTTTGTGTACATTGAATTAACCGTCATGATTCTTCATAAAAAAATTAACCCGGTTTCAACCTGGATAAAATTGATATCTCTCTCGCATACTTAAGCACGTAAAAAATTTGTCCCAGGATAACTTTTAAATCCTCGTCAGAAGAATATTGCCACATATGTATTCTACCCCATAAGTTTTGGGCGTTTAGTCAACTAACCTCAGCTATCATTTCAACGGTGACGTGTAAAATCACCATAAAACTAGTGTAAAATCACTATGGCAAAATTCACCATAACGTAGGGCAAAATTCACCATGATTGTTATGGTGTTCGCAAACGCATTTATATGCGTTTGCAAACTAAAATGTGTTAAAAAAACTTAATTTTAATCATAAAAGCATTAAAAATCTTTATTTTTTTCCTACGCCTAAGCAAAGCCCTTAAATCAAGCTAAATTTTATCATGATATAATTTTGTTGTATTTTTTAAGTGTAAAAATTTAAAGGAAATATTGCTAACGTATTATATTTATGGTGAATTTACACCACCTTATGGCGAATTTGTAATGTTTATGATGATTGCCTATGGTGAATTTGTCCATGGTGTTACAGACAACAACCAACTAACATTAAATGCAAGCAAAAAAACATCCACACTAATCACACCAGACCCTGCAGAGTACAACACACAATTATCACTACAAATAAACAACACAACACTCATTACAACCAAAAACCCAAAAATCTTGGGGCTCACATTCAACCCCAAGCTTACATTCAACACACACATCGCAAACACACACAGCAAAGCACGCAAAACACTCAAAATCATAAACGCACTCACAGCAACAACGTGGGGTAAACCAAAAGAAACACTCATACACACATACAAGGCAATCACTCAACCAATAATCGAGTATGCCAGCACAGTCTGGGGCCCCACTACATCACACACACAAATCAGCAAACTACAAACAATACAAAACACAGCTCTCAGGGTCGCCACAGGGCACACCACAGACACAAACACACACATTATACACACAGAGGCTAAAGTCCTCCCAATAGCAACACACATCCAACTCCACGCAAAACAAGCAAAATTGGCGGCCATGTACACAAACAATCCACTCAACCATTTAACACAACAACCTGCACCCAGCAGGCTCAAAAAGCAAACAATATTTCACAACAACAACTACACAACAAACATTCCTACAGACATACACAACAAAACTTACAAAGCATTAAAACAACAAATCCACACAAACACAGTCACAAACCACATAAATAACACTCCAATAAACCCAATACTTCAAACAAAAGCACCAGCAATAAGCAACGAGGAAGAAAATCTTCCTCGCGGGGTCAGGAGAACCCTCGCCCAACTCAGGGCAGGGAAATCTCCTTTCCTCTACTCCTACCTACACAAATCAATCCAACACAACACACATCACCAAACTGCCCGCTATGCAAAACACAAACACACACAACACAACACCTTTTTACATGCACACACATCAATACGACACTGGGACCAGAGGGCCTTTGGACAAACCCCGTAGCGGTTGCCGAGCTCCTCCGGGAGTGGGAAGAGGGGGTGAGCAAGGCGAGAGGCGTGCCGGACGGATCTACCCAGGGTTGATGGAAACCTTGGAAACTGGCAAACTTCATCATCCATGGTGTTTTTATACCGACACTAGAAGTGGTAATTTCAACACTAGAAGTGGTAAAAAAAATCTAGGGCAGGGGTGTCAAGTCAAGAGTTTTTCATGTGAAACCCCCAACTTTGACATTTAAGATGTGCCTGCTATATTTATTTAAAAAAATGACAGAAAACTTTGTCTCAAAAAAAACTGTTTTATTAATTGCCTTAGCTATAAAAATGTGCTCCAAAAAAATTTGACGTAAATGTTAAGTTGGCACTTCCTAGTTAAACAAAAATAATGAAAATTAAAAAAAACCCGCTTATGGCTTATTTCTCATATAACATGCGACTACATCCGGTATTTAGCTCGACAAATTCTAAATTATACAGTGATGTATGGTTTTATTGGTAACTGTTATATGTTTTACCTATCATGTGTTTATATTTTTCCAAAATCACGTAAAAGTTTTTTTAGCCAAAATCAAGTTTAATACTGTATTTTCGAGACAAAAGAAATTATTTTAAAAATATTTCTTTTAATTTTTGACAAAACCAATAACCCTTTTAAATTTGTTTTAGTACTTGAGGGAAATGTTTTTTTTAGAGAACTATGTTTCCCTAAACAGCTTCCCAAATTTTGTGTGTATCACTCAGGGGCGTAGCCAGGATTTCGGAAAGGGGGGGGGTTGTACTCCATACAAATTTTTCGAAAAGGGGGGTTGTAGGGGGTTGTACTCCAAATTTTCAAAATACCGTAAAAAGACATTAAAAAAGGGTAAAAATTTTTGCGCTTCGCGCTAGGTGATTCTTTTTGTTGTTATTTGCATTGTTTTTTAAGTTAAACTTAAAAAATTTCCGGTTTAAAAAGGTATAACATTAAAAATCGTGCGATAGCACGAAAAAATTTTCTAAAATTGTCTTTGAAATTCATTAAAAACATCACTTAAATGTTGTAAAAATGTATATAAATGTCGAGCGCTGAGCGGAGCGTAGCGCGAGGAAATTTTTTAAAATTGTTCTCTTCGGACCCCCAAATTTTTACCTCCGCCAACCCAAAAGGGGGGGTTGCCACCCCTACAACCCCCCCCCCCTCTGGCTACGCCCTTGGTATCACTATAAACCATAGGTGAGCACGGTCGGGGAAGCTAGGGGTGGTGGTTACCCGGGGTAAATCGAATTTTATATTCTAGGAGGGGGGTCCGGACCCCCCCCTAGCTTTTTAGGGGGGGGTCGACCCGGGGTGCGAAATTTTGAAATCTAGAGGGGGGTCAGGTGGGGTCCGGTGTCCAAAGCAAAACAGTTTTAAACCATAATAACTTTAATAATTGTTCTTTTTATAGGATAATACTACATTTTATTGAATAAAAAGCCATATTCATGTATAAAAAGGGTGTAAAAGCATGAATATGTGATGAAAATTCACGTTTTTGGGAGAAAATTTAGTATATAAAAAAGGTACCTAAAATTTTTCGAGAGGGGAGGGGGGTCAGATTTCAAAATCTAGAGGGGGGTCAGGGATAAAAAATTCGGAAATTTGGGGGGAGGGGGGGCCCCTAGATTTTCTTCTAGGGGAGGGCCCCAAAATTTCGAGGCCAGGGGGGGGGTGGACCCCACCCTGCCCCCCCCCCCTTTTTCACCTATGCTATAAACCCATTTCGAATGTTTTCAGTACTAAATCCTCAATATTTTGGGAGCAGGAATGGCGGGGTACAGGAATTATCAAATTTTTAGGAAGGGGAAGGGTGTTGCCAGTTTTGGTGTTTTTTAATTGAGGGTGTATAACAATAATTAATATGTAGTGATGGCCAGCATACATGGGCAAGTTGGTCCGGAGTTGGGGGGTTAAACCCCAAATTAGGGGGTGTTAAAATCCAAGAAACGCAAAATACCCATATTGTTTTTTTGAGTGTATTTTACCCATATCGTTTTTCGATTTTAAGGAAAAAATAGTTAAAAAACGCTAATTTTATGTCAAAACGCCCTTTTTATTGCATTTTTGAGCTTTTTACTGTTTAAAACATTCATTTTGATCTCAAAACTTAAGTTTAATAGCAGTTAGAAGTCATTTTAAAGACATTTTTTTCTTCTTTTTTCCAAAATTGGGGGGTTAATCTTTCCCCCCCCCCACTTCTGAGTGGGGGGGGGGGAAACCCAAGTGGAGTGGAGTTAAACCCCATTCCCAGAATTGAGGGGGGAGGGTTAAACTCAGGTTAAATCCCCTCAAACCCCCCCGTGCCCATGTATGATGGGCAGTTCTGGTTCCATATGTTCTGGGCAAAATTTGGAATTCCGGTTGCTGTTCTGGATTTTTGGAAAATCTCAATTTCGGTTCTGGTTCCGGTGATTACGTAGTTTGATAGGCAGTTCCGGATGTTCTGAGCAAATTTTGGAATTTCGGTTTTGGTTTCTTGTGCAAATTAAAAATCTCAATTCTGGTTCCGGAGGTTCCGCAGTTTTGCACATCACTAATAGTATGTTTCTTAGGAGGGTGGGTGGGGGTTATCGTTACACCGCACTGACAAAAAATAATGGGTTTGCTTAAAAAGTCGCATAATTATGCTAATTTTCTTGCAAGATATGGCTGATAAATTTTAGTCTTGGCCCATCAAGTAGCTCATGAATTATGATGTAAGTATATACAGCATCCATCACGACTATAATAATACGGTGATGTGCGGTTTTACATTTTCTGGCTTATATTTTGAGGCTATGTATGTAGAATAATAATAAGCTTGTCTTTGTTGAAATTTAAAATTGAAATATTGAAATATCTGTGATATAACTAACTTTATTTATTTAAGGTTTTAAATAAAATATGTATACTTACCAAACAACATCCTGTAGTTTTAACAGCGCAAATTTTACATTGTGGGAAACTAAATAGAAATATGCAATGTCAAAATATTTGTTTTGGTTAGTCAGTAATTTTTGGAACTTAATTTCAATGTAAAATTACAATGTTTTAATTTTCTATAAAAAGTATTCAAAAAAATTATTTCCCTCGACCGATGCTGGATATTTGCTTTATAATAAGCGAATAGTCTGAGTTTCTTTGTTTGTCACAGAGGCAGAGCCTTCCTCCCTTCTGTAAAATTACAATGTTCAATTAAGTTTCCACCGTCAAAATTATCCACCGATCCGTCCGAAAATTCCAGAAAACTCCGCCCAAAATTATAATTTACCTCGCAAACTTCAGTTATCTCTTCTTTTCGAGTTTATAAACCCAGTTCAAAACTAGTTCAAGCCTTGTCTTAAAACTGGCGAGCGTGGCTTTTTCCAATTAAATCTGTTGTATTTCTTTTTTCTCTATTAAAATTTTTTGATGTCTTTACTATCTTTTTTAGATAACTTATAAATAAAACAAGAACAATTATATTAAAATAACTGAAGAAACACCTATCTAACAAAAAAGTTTAAAAAGGCTGAAAATATTTAAAGAAAAATAAAAAATTTTTACAACAATTTATTTGCATTATATGCATTTTTAAATTTTATTAAATATTACATTACATTTTTGTGAAAAATATATACACTGCAATGAAAAAATGCTAAAAACATAATTAAATTAGTATAACAAAACTAAATAAATGTATATCTTTCCAACATGTAGCTCAGATATTTCTATATCATTGTAAACGTCTGTCACCATAGGTATCAAATTTGTCTAAAGAAAATCTAAACAAAATTCTGTTTATAAAAAATAGTGGTAATGAATGGCAAAGCAAGTTAATGCTATTTTAATGCCACTAATTTCCACATACCAGATTTTTTTTAAAACTTAAAGGATAAATTGTATAATTGTTTGGGTAAGCTAAATAAATTGCTTTGAGTTTATTTATTTTTGGTCTGGTCCTACTATATTATTTAACAAATAAACCAATCTTGTCTGGTTTGCTTATAGTTTATAAAAATAAAATATTTGTTAGATAATAAAAAATGTAAATTAATTTCATTAAATATAAGATAAGAAAAATATAGTGATCTTTCTATATCAAACAATAAAAAAATCTATAACTTCTTTTAATAGATTTAAAGTGTAATTAAAATTCACCAACTTTATTTCTGTATATCTTAATTTTTTTAAAATTATTTTTTTCTAGATTATCAATTGATTCTCCAATGTCAGTTGTATATATAATGTTTGTTAAGACCGACAAACTTAACACTCATGTTTTTGGCTGTGTTTCAAGGTATAAGCTTGCTAACTGCAAATCCCATTTACCGCGACCGCACAAATGTCAAATAAAAAAAAAACATCGCTACCAATCATTCTATGTTACAAGTTCCAGACCTGTGCACGGTCTGAAAATGCCCCCCCCGTTTTATTGGAGGATTTGCCCCCCCCCGTTTTATTGCCCCCCCCCCCCACCCCCGCCAAAAAATGAAAAAGTACTCTAAAATTATGACGCGATTTTTGACTTATGATGACGCCATCATCGCAAATTTTTTGCAGTTTTTAGCTTATTTCAATTTATTTTAAGCCATTTTAGACCGATTTTTACCTTATTTTCGCTTTTTTTGAAGCCTTTTTCCCTTTCACCTTCTTTTTTTCTCCTTTTTCTCTCTTTTTTTTCTTTCCCCCCTGCTTGCCCCCCTGTTTTATTGCCCCCCCGTTTCAAAAAAAGTTGCCCCCCCCCGTGCCCCGCCCCCCCCATTTTTGAATTGCCCCCCCCGTTTTAACCCCGGGGGGCATGCACAAGTCTGCAAGTTCTATCTATTTTCCCTATTTCAAGTCATGTAGATTTTATTCAGCTGAGTTATAATATTGTTTTTAATAAAAAATGCATATACGTCAAGATCCACCGCACAATTCGTCAGATCAAAAAATCGTGATTATAAATCGATTCTTGGTTGTCAGTTGTATCCATGTTCCAAATATTAAGTGATATAGATTTTATTTGGTGGAGTTATAATTATTTTAAATAAAATTTGCATATACGTCATGATAGATGCACAATTTGTCAGATCACAAAATCGTGATTATCAATCGATTTTTCGTTGTCATTTTACCTTATGTGCCGCCGCGTGGAAGAATCAGCTATAACTTTAGACTAATCAAAATGACATTTAGTAGACATGTGTAACTGATAATGGACTATCGATTGGTGATAATCGTTTTTATGTAGCGTCAAGCGTAAAACTTATAGCGATTTTTCTATCGATAGCGCATCAACCATTACATATGTATAGAAAATTTCATTTTGATTAGTCTTTAATTTCAAGTTATAGCTGATCCAAAAAAGGTAAGTAAGATAACGGTTTTTGGCCATCCGATTTCAATACCGGCAAGCCACGCTCGCCGGAATTAAAAAAGTAAACAAGAAATAAAAAATTTATTAACTGTTAAAAGAAATAAAAAAATTTTTAAACTCTTAAATTGGGGGGTCTCGGTATTAAAAATCGAGTATTTAGGGAATATCTCTTTCGAAAATTTTTGGTATTCCCTAAAAAATTGCAGGGTAGGGTATACCCCATACATGGGAAAGTTAGTTGGGAGTTAGGGCTAAAGGTGCAGTATATTAATTCATGGTGTATTTTATTTTGCGTTTTATTTAATATTAGTGTCGATGTATTAGGTCACACTGAGAAAAAAAATTGTATTACAGCAAAAATTAATTCCCAACGGTTAACGAGTTATTAACAAGAATACTACTTGGTTATTTCCAATGTTTTTAATACACCATTTTTTAAAAGAAAACTTTTTATTGGGCGAATATTAATAAAACTTAATGGAACTCATGCTTGGGTGCCAAAAATCTTTAGTTTTAAATTTCTTTCAATTCAAAAAAGTATTTAATGAGTACTTTAATTTTCAAAAAAATTTCAATTTGTGATTTATAGTTGGCGTGTATTTCTTTGCTGTTATTCTGGTAGTATTTGTAAGCTATTCAATAATTTTACTTTAAAAAAGTGAGCTGCCTATAAAATAGACATTTCACTTCTTTAAGTTTTACATTTTGCAATAATAAAAATCTTCTAAAACGGGACCGGGACAATTCGCTCCCGCCAATTCACTCCCGGACAATTCGCTCTTGGGACAATTCGCTCCCGGACAATTCGCTCCCGGGACAATTCGCTCCCGGGAGTTTTTATAAACGCAAATCTTATCAAACGCCAACTTCTTACGGACAATTTGCTCCCGGGACAATTCGCTTCCGAAAGTTTTTATAAACGCACATCTTATCAAACCTACTTCATTAGGGACAATTCGCTTCTGGAGAATTCACTCCCTGCTCAATTCGCTACCGGCATTTTTAATAAACTCGATTCTTTTAAAGTAATTCCTTCAGACGAAATTAATGATTTTTCAGCTATTGTTTGTAAAAATGAGTAATTTATACAATGATTTAATTGTCATATAAACCAGGGACGTAGCCAGAGTTTCATTTTGGGAGGGGGGGCGGATTGTAGTACAAAAAAAATTTCGGAGGGGGGGTTCCGCCCCCCCTCCTCCGAAATTTTGGGGGATGGGGCGGAGCCCCCCCATAATTTTTGAAAAGGTTAAAAAAGCAGGGATAAACGTAGATAAAACTGTATATATAACACACTGTTTTTGGTCTAATAACGTATTATCTAATGTTTTTAGCGGTAAAAACATGTTTTCTTAGTTAAAAATTACATAAGCACACATTGGAAAAGCCAGGATTTTACAAAAAAAGAATTTAGAGACGTTAGTTTTAGACCCCTTGGCTAAACCCACATTGTAAACCAAAGCACATGAGCAGCATCTCGGCTCCATGTTTTCCAGGGTACCTACCTATATGAAAAAAATCCGAGCCAATGCTATAGGCGGCAGGATAATTTAGGAGGGGGGAGGTACATAAATCAACCAATATGATTGTTTGTTTTGCTTTCTGTGTAGTACTTATTACTTATAAAAATTATTGTACTAACTTTAAAATAACATTAGCATCAGGCAACATAAATAACGAGATATATATGCATGTATTTATACTATAGAAAGTGACCGCTGAGCGAAGCGAAGCGGAACAAATTTTTGGTTTTTGGGGGTCCATTGGGGTACTAAAATTATTTTAAAGTTTGGCGCCGAGCGATTAGCGAGGCGCTAGAAAATTTTGAATTTTTAGCCTCTGAAAACCCCCAAATTTTACTATCTGGCGACTATTTCGGGGGGGGGGGGGGGGGGGCGCCCCCCCCCCCCCGCCCAACCACTATCCTTATTTTTCCTCCTGTCCGACCGTTTGGGGGGGGGGGGGCGGCCGCCCCCTCCCCCCTGGCTACGTCCCTGATATAAACTAACCTATATTTTGTTAGACTCACTTAAAAATAAATGAATATAACGGAATGCTTAGTTTTTGTGTATTATATTGTAATTATAAAAACAATGTTTATTATAACCATTTAACAATTTTAATTTCTTTAAAAGGCACATAAGCAACGTTAAAAATATGAGAAACAACGCAATAAAATTAACAATGACATCATATGAATGCATTTAAATAGACAACAGTTTTAATTTGATTTGAAAAAAACTAATAGCTAAACTAATGATTAAATCGTTAGTTTAAATTAAATATCAATCTTGATTTGCTAGTTTAAAGGTATGCTTAGTTTTTGTGTATTATATTGTAATTATAAAAACAATATTTATTATATCCTTTTAACAATTTTATTATTTTATTTTATTTAAATTTTATTATTTAATCATTCGTTCGCAAAAACAGCCAACTTGCAGCATATTAAAGTGAATTTAAAAACCAAATTATAAATTCATTCCGATGTAAACAAACATTAGTGGTGTTATCAGAATATGACGTATTTTTTATTTAGGGTTATCTGTATTTTTAACACTGAACAATTTTCTTTTAAATTGAAGGATTTTTGACTGTCGTGTTTTTCATTTATGGTTATCTGTATTTTTTAATTTTATTAATTATTAGATATAAAACACAAGAAAATATAAAAATCTAAGAGCATCATTGTATTGCTAATTAAAACTAAGCTAGAAAACTGCTCTGAGAATAGAGCAGGAAAAAGGGACGATTTCTCCCTGGGCGTATGTTCAGAGTTCAGACAGTAAAGATGTTGACGAGTCTGAGAACTTCGTACTAACCCTCGGAAGTTTCAGCTTATTTCTAAGCTAACTTCATAAATAATTAAAGAGCAGTATCAGAAGATATTTGGTCAAATTTCATTTGGAACATTTTTTTAAATTC
Organism: Microlaimidae sp. YZB2_3; assembly: GCA_030248175.1. Lineage (NCBI taxonomy): Eukaryota > Metazoa > Nematoda > Chromadorea > Desmodorida > Microlaimidae > Microlaimidae sp. YZB2_3. Next base: position 15,506 of record JASAMX010006765.1, read on the forward strand.
AAAAAAATAGTCCTAAAAATACGGATAAAATAATTTAAAGCATGTTTTGAAATTAAAAAAAAAACTGAGCGTTGCAGAGCCAGACAATGAACCCGGCGGCGAATTGATGTATGCACATAACACAGTGGAAATTTACAAAACACAAATAATTTGTTTATTAATTATTTTTATTTATATTATTTCTGCACCGAAGAATTAAAACCTTAAAAAATTGATAAAAAAAGTAAATAATTAAAACAACAATGAAAAAACAAATATTTTAATCAATACAAATCTGCTTTCAAGCACTCGGAAAGTTTATTTCATATAACATATTTCATATACATATATGAAATAAACTTTCCGAGTGCTTGAAAGCAGATTTGTATTGATTAAAATATTTGTTTTTTCATTGTTGTTTTAATACACCACATTATTAATCGATAAAATTAAGTTTTTAAGCTACAGAGATTTTTAACTTAACAAGACCGCCGAATTTATTTTACTGTATTACAGTACCAAAAATAAAGCAAATTTATAGTTTTAAATATAATAATTTTTGCTTTAAATGAGTGCGGCGGTATTTAATTGTCAATATTCTTAAATTTTTTTTGGAAGTTTAAAATCACCTATTTGATGAATTCTCAATTAAAATAATTAAAAGCCTTGAAATAATTTGTCTTGGACAAATTATTTCATTTTTATTTAGTAGTAATTTAATTTTCCTTCGCTTATATGGCTGAAGTAAATTTAACTGACTTTATAAAATTGTATGGGGATATGAGAGGACCAATTAAAAATGTGTTTGTATGCCGCATAAAAAACGAATTGCAAATCACATTTGTTTTTATATTCCACCTTTTAGAAAATACAAAATTTTTCAACCAATTTTTTATTCACAAAAACTTTTTAGATTTGAACAAAATAGCTTTTTAAGCAATATTAAATAGCGATAAAGGTAACATCTTGTTATTAATTGGCCAAAAAATCCTATATTTAAACCTTGGACAGTTTTGCTGGACATTTTATAAACACAGTTTTTGGGATTCGATGCTGAGCTAACTGACAAATTGTTAATAAAAATAAAAATTATGACTGTTGGCAGTATTACCCCGTTTCAAAAATTAATAAAAGCAATTTTATGGGAAAAAATCTTTTGGATTTGATGTGTGATGAATTAGTTGTGAAGTGTTAATTTTTTAAAGGTGCGGTACCGACCGAGTCAAACTTTTTGTTTTCGATCTTGGTTTTTTTTAAACTTTACCCCAGCCCCCAAAAACCGACAAAAATTTTTTCATTAAAATATCTCCAGTGGTTCAGGAGATATGACCCTCCAAAAATGTCGTTATTTGAGAATTCTGTACATACTTGAAAAGTTGCTAAATGAGTACTGAAATTTTAATAACAAAATGTGCACTCAAAGAAAGCGGCTACTTGTTACTTTAATTTGATACCTTGATTGTTAAAATTGGTGCAATATTTGTCGAGATATTGCGTTTCCTACAAAAACCTGTGATTTTTTTTGCTAAAAACACCAAACTACGGCAGTTATTTAAAGTTTGTCCAACATTTTTGCCTACATTTCGTACAAAAAATTCGCTGGTTTTGCGAAAAAAAAGCGAAAAAATTGCGATATTTTGAGCACTATGCAACGATTATATTAAAATCATAATTTTTTTTATTTCATCCGGCATTTAAACTTGGAATAAGACAAATATGTATTTTGTTTTGCAAAAAAGCTTCCTGTATTGTATGCATTGGACACATTTCCACACAAATATTAAGTTTAATAAACTATAAGACTATCATTCTTATAAATACGACTAAAATGGTTCAACTAATGTTTATTAATGTTATTTTGTTTTCAAATTAGGAAAAAAAATTAATTTTCTGGATTGTCTCGCGCTTTATATATACTTCCCATAAAAATATTTCCGATAAGAAACCTTTTTGTGACAAATTTATCCTGTTGATTTGCTGTAATTTCTACTAATTCGCATGGTAGTCAAAAATCAGTTTACCAAAAATTTAGTTAATGCATTACCAACTATTTTGTAAAAAAAATTTAGCAACCAAACTTTTGGTAGGAACTAAGTAAATACCAAGAACTTGGCATAAACTACCAATTTCTTGGTATTTGTTACCAAATATATGGTTGTTCATTTTGCCACAGAGAGTACCAAAAAGTTGGTAATGCCAGGATAGTGTTTTTCACGCATTTACTCATTTTTTCACTATGTTCATTCTTTATCAACATATTCTAAATAAAAAATATACACATAGACTTTTTCCGCAAATCATAATGAATCCCTACAATAAATAGATTTTTCTTATATATTGATTTGCAGGATAATAATAGCAAAAATACAACAGAAAAAATAACCCTATAGAAACAGCAATAAAAATAGAATATAATACATTCTTTCAATTTCAGTTTATTTGATTCCCATTTAAGCAAAATACTTAAGTTTCTAAATAATTTACCTTTTTTAAAGAATATTCACAATATAAAGGCCATATAACTTTAAAAAATCAAGAAATTGTTTATTTGCAAGCAAAAACAGGGATATGTTTTTTTTGAAATTATTGTAAAAATTTACTCAAACTCCAAAGTTTTTGTAAACAAAATTCAGATTTAAAAAGCAGTCCTAACATCCAAAACTCTAAATTTACTGTAAAGATTAATGAGTTTTGATACTATTCATTTATGGATTTTGAGGCCGACGATACTCATGGAAAGAAGAGTTCTTTTACAAGCCCTTCAAATGGCAAAAGACAGCACTCATGGGACTTTTATTGTCGTCAGGATACGGACAGAAGACCATTTTTTAAACGCAGCACATCTGAACCTACCTGATACATATGTGTATCAGTGATGTGTCATTGAAATGACTTTGAAATAAAAGAAGGAATCATTCTTGCTAGAAATTGAATTCATGGGAGTGTACCAACATTGAATTATTTTGACGTACTGACATACGCACTATTTTTTCCTGGCCTTGGATTATTTAGCTGGGTTTATTTTTTCCTGCATCAATTTTATCATATACTATGCAACATTTTTAAGATTTTTAAACAATGTGTTGACATTTTATTATGGATGAATTATATTAATTTAACGGTTTACCTCCTAAGTTTGCATCGTTAAGAGATGAGCGGTCCATAAAAATGTGCGGTTATGTCAAAAAACGAATTAAAACGCTTATAATTCCGCTTTTTTTAAAAATATACACAAATTAGTCAAATTAATTCTTTAATAAATTTAATAAGCATTCAGAGCTTGATTTGCTGAGTCATAATTTGTCACCGTCAATACGATTTGCTATTCCTTTTTTAAATTTTTACAAAAAGTTTGTATACTTTTTACTAAAAAAATAAGTAAAATGTGATATTATTTTGAAAATTAACCGTTTTGTTAGAAATTCTTAAATGGTTGTAATGTTCAAGAATAGTTCAAACTGCAATCATCGAGGTTAGCCAGGTTTTATTTGCCTATA
>JASAMX010006767.1:0-58994 GCA_030248175.1 Microlaimidae sp. YZB2_3
AAAATTCGATTTACCCTGGGTAACCACCCCCCCTAGCTTCCGCGACCGTGCTCACCTATAGTCCGGAACCCCCTCTAGCGGACATGACCAAAAACACCTATGGATATAATTATTTTAATTTCAAAAATAGGTACATAAACATAAATATAATGGTCATTGTCAATGAAAATAAGGAAGTAATAAAACGTTATTGATATAACGTATAAAAAAGGACCACAAATACAATAAAATAGGATAAATGAGCAAACAGAAAATACTGGAACTAAAATAACTTTTTACCAGCACTATTTCTATTTAAAACAGGCTATTTTTTAATAAATTTGTAAGTTTTGTTTTGTCTTAAAAAAAATTCATCAGAATTAAAGGCTATCAAAACTTTTTTGTACTGTATTAATTGTAGCATAGGTCTAATTTTGATATTATAATAAATTACTGTAGGTACTGGCGTAGCCAGGGGGGGGGGGAGAGAGCGGCCGCCCCTCCCCCCGAAATCCCTCAAAGCTGGATTTAAGGGGGAGGGACTTTAAACCTTTTTTGAATTTTGGGAGAAAATTTTTTTTCTTTCTTCATCATCTTTTTGCGTCCCAAAGACATAAAAATACCCAAAAAAAACTAAAACTTTTTCAGCTTCGCGGGATGTGTACATTATTCATTTCGTTAGTTTTTTTTTAATTTCGATGGATTGTACCATTCAATACATAGCTTAAGGCATATGCTTTTGCCTCAAATATTGAATGGCAATACTATATAGATGTTAAAACTCATATATCATAAGATATGTAGGTTTGATAATGGCTGTTTTAAACCCCTTAACAAACAACCGTTTTTACACTTGTGGGGTTGTCCGCGTTTCCACCTCCCCCCATATTTTTTGTTATTATAACTTACACCATACTCATTCGCAAAATTTAAAGACATCAGAAAATGAATAGTTTTGTTATATAAATTCATAGCGGGATAATTTTAAAGATCAAACATAATTGTGCAAAAATTAGGTAACTAAACAAAAGTAAAAATGTATGTTGCCACGCAAACATCAGTGGACGATTTTTAACAAGTTTTTAGTGCATATTATTTAAAAAAATTTTCGCCTTCGGCGGCTGGGGGAACACCCCCCCCCCCCCAACATCCCCAGGCCCACGCGCGGCTGGCGCCGCCACCGCGGCGCAGACGGCAGTCGCTTCGCACCGCTTATGTGGCACTTTTTCTCTCCTTCCCCCGAAATGAAATCCTGGCTACGCCACCGACTGTAGTGTATTATTAATTAAACCCCATTTTAGCTGAATAAACTTTTGAATCGAATTTAGCGTTTATTTATAGCTAATAATTTAAATAATAAAGATTAGGCTGCACCTTCCGGCCCTAGAGGGCAGTCAAATTTTATGTCAAAAATTTTCCAAAAAAATATTTCCACAAAATCACCAGTAATGCTGGCGTCATTGACAAACAAAAAGTTGTTTTAAATTGATTACGGCCTAAAAATGTTCAAAAAAGTCAAAAACCTCGAATTTTTTCAAAATATTTATACCAGAACTCCAAAATTCGATGCAAAATCTTATGAGTTGTGCTCGTTTTCTTTGGGGAACTTCTAATACATAGGTGGTATATAGTTATTTATGAACACTACCACTAGTAGTGATGTGCCCCGGAGCTCCGAGCTTCGGAGCAATCCCCATGAATAATTGAGGAGTGATGCCAAAGATTATTTTGTCAAAATTTTTTTGTAATAAAATTTTTTTCAAAACTTATTTAAAACGTTAGAAATAGTCTTAAAAGAGTAATTTTAAATCTATTTTAGCAGCAGTTTAGTACACAATTTGGTTACAATATCAGCGAAGATCAGTTATGCCTACCGTTACTTTTTAGTATACCTAAATTACATAAAAATCCTATTAAATTTCGTCATATATCCGGTGCCACTAAATGTAGCACTAAACCTCTATCCTTTGTGTTAAGTACAATATTAAAATTTCTCCGTAATCATTTTAAAAGTTATTGCTCTACTTTAAAAGATAAAATCGGCTGTACATACTGGTCTATTGATAATTCATTGGAAGTGTTAAATAAAGCTAATAATATCAACAGCGTTGTCAAAATGTTTAGTGGAGATTTTAGCACCCTGTATACTAGTTTACCTCACGATACGGTCTTAGCTAATCTTACGGGTCTAATTAATCTCTTATTTAGCAATGCAAATAAAAAATATCTTATTGTTGGTTATAATAAATGTTACTACTCAGATATTTCTAATAATAAAGTTTGCTTTACTAAGGAACAAATTTTACAAATTATTAATTTCATTGTCAAAAATTCGTATATAATTTTCGCTAAAAAAATTTTTTGGCAAAGTTCAGGAATACCCATGGGGGGTAATGCTTCTCCACAAATTGCAGATTTAACGTTATCGTTTTTAGAATTTAAATATTTAAAATCCAATTTAAGAAATCGTATCAAAACCAAATATACATTTAGATATATTGATGATTTAATTTGTTTCAACTGTAGTAATTTCTATGAAATTTGTAAAGAAATTTATCCTACAGAATTACCACTTTCTGACACCAGTATATCGGATAAAATTATTAATTATCTAGATCTTCATATTATTACAGATCATAACGGCAATCTAAACATTAATGTTTTCAATAAAACGGATGAATTCAATTTTAAAGTTATAAGATATATTCGTAAATCCAGTAATATCAGCCAACAAATCGGGCTTAATGTATTTTTTACCCAAGTAATCAGATTTTCACGTATTTGTAATACTAAGAAAAATTTTTTTGAAAAAATTAAAATTTTATATTTTGAATTTTTACAACTAGGGTATAACAAAAACGAACTTTTCGAACAATTAAAAAGATTTTTTGTTAAATATAAACCTAGTCTCGCTAGATTTGGTATTTTTAATACTGATAGTTTCAATAAGGTTTTAAGTTTTTATTTTCATTAGCTTGTACTTTTATACTTCATTGTTTTTGTTTTCGCATTTAAAATCGATTTTTATGCTTTCAATTTAAGTTAATTGTTAGAAAAATTTTTTCCAAAAAATTTGCATATTTATGTTCACATTCTGGTAATTCATGTATAATTAAGGTGTTTAAACCAAGCGTATACTTATTACTTTTTTATTTACTTAATGCTTTTATTATTTCTGTTACCTTTATTTCTTTGCATATTTTTTATTGTATTATGTCGGTTCTTTGTATATCTTTAGTTTTTTTTTAAATTTTCTCTATTAATTCAATTTTTCCTGGTTTTACTTTGTTTTTACAATTTATGTGCACAATGTATAGTCTTGTAAATCTTTTGTTTACATTTTCGATTGCATCTAGAATCACGCTATCTCTTTCGTTCCGTAAATATTTTTATAATTAAAATTATTTTTAATTTAATTTATTTTATTTATATTATTTAATTTTGTTTTATTTACTTCGATATGGATCAGGCCCCTCCAACAGGTAATTCCTTTCTTTTTTACTTATATCTTTTTTATTACAGGCCCCTAAGCTTTTTTTAAAAAAATATTTTTTTAAAAATTTTTTTAAAAAATTTCGTCTAACTTAACTTTCTTCAATCTAATTATCCTATTGTTCGTCTTTACATTATCCTATACATTTATTTTTTTAAAAAATTAAGCATTATTAATTTTTGTTAACTTTTTGTCTGTTGCATGTGCTAGAACCTTGCTGCCAAAATTAACTTTAATCTTTTATGCATATTTAGCTTTTTCATTCTTTACTTTTTAAAATTTTTTTATAATTTTACTAAAATTGTTTTATTAAAAATTTTCAGCTTGTTTCTAGTTGTAAAATAAGTAGAATAGCCTCTGCTGACGACGCGCAACTATTTTACTTATTTGTCCATTACACGTCCAGAGAAGCGCAGAAACGTGTAACTTTTGTTTTTGTTTTTATATATTTTTATACTCTTTCTAATTAATTTGGCCTTCTGTCTATTTTGATTTTTTATTAATTATTTTTAATTTATTTTTTGAGGTTATAGGTGTAAATATTTTTTCTGGGTTTTTCCAAAAAATTCCCGCTCTTTTTGCACAAAAACTTTTTGTTTTTGCTATTAAAAACCCCAGTCAAGTTTCAATCCGTTTTATCTTGTTTAATCTATTCAAATGCCCCCTCCGTGCCCGTGTATTTAAGTTATTGTGGTTTAAAACTGTTTTGCTTTGGACACCGGACCCCACCTGACCCCCGCCTAGATTTCAAAATTTCGCACCCCACGTCGACCCCCTAAACAGCTAGGGGGTTCCGGCGAACCCCCCTGGGACCCCCTCCTAGAATTCAAAATTCGATTTACCCCGGGCAACCACCCCCCTAGCTTCCCGGACCGTTCTCACCTATGGTGGCTACCTCAGGTAAATGGTCCTTTAAAAGCTAGGAGGGATCCGTACTCCTCCAAGGTTACTAGGGGGGTCCTCCCGGAGTAGACCGGTTTGAAATCTGGAGGGGGGTCAGATGGGGTCCGGTATCCAAACAAAGTCATATTAAATCATTTATTTACGTTTTTTTAGCACTAATATAGAATTTTACATACTAAAATAGGCGATTTATGTATAAGTACTGTTTTTAACTACAAAATCGTGTTTGTGACAGTAAATTTTGTCCTAAATTCATACCCAAAATTTTGCTCCGAAGGGTGGGGGGAAGGGGGTCAAGTTAGAATTCCAGAGAGGGTAGGGTGTCAAAATTTAAAAATTTTGAGGGGAGGGGCCCTCTAGATTTTATTCTAGGAGGGGTCCGAAATTTCGAGGCTAGGGAGGGGGGGGGTGATGTGGATCCCACCCTACCCCCTATGCTCGTGTATGTTTATCTCCCTCTCTAAATTTAGGCTTTCCCTTAAAATTTGGGATACCCCGTACATTCCCCCCAAAATTTAGGAAGTCCCAACTCCCAGCACTACAAACGCTAAAACGGGGGAATCTGAGGATTATTCCCCAAAATCTCGGAGGCTGTCCACCTTGGTGGACCCTACCTGTCTCACCTTTCCTATGGATATTAATTTTTTTAGCTATTTAAAAGCTTAGCAGCTGTTATGTAAAGTTGTTTTTTTAAGGTTTTGGTAAAATTATTTATAACTTTAATGAAATTTTAGAGCATGATTATAATCACTTTGAAGTTAATCTGCAATATGCAAAGTCAGTATTATAATAAAGACTAAATATAAAGTTGTCGTTATTGCATTGCCTAAAACTTAACTCCCTTATGCAGATTATGCGAAGAACACGCCCTAAGACAAACCACGAATGTGTAAAAACGCGCAAAACTGTTAAAAAATTGGAATTATATTTTTTAAGGATTTTTACTAATATAATTATATTTCAAAAAGTATAAGTGATGTTACAGCCAGTTCTCTATGTGGCTGAAATAAATGGAACCTGCCTTAATTTCGGTCATTGTAAAAAATGAGTTTAAACATCAACTGCAGCAATGTAATAGAAATATTTTGCAGCGGAATTAAAAAAATATAGATAGTTTTTACCAGAGAGAAAATAATTGGAATTTTCTAAAAAAATTTGTATCAGTTTTAAAAATTGTTAGTAAAAATATTTTATATTTTAATGACTAAATAAATATCTTTAAATCTAAAGCCTTTGATCGTCGAGTGGGTTAGTTTTTGTGATATAATGTTTTCTGGTGTTGGAACTCAACCGGTTTGCATTTGCATAAACATTATGTTGTAATGAATTGTTAGCTAGAAATAAATAAAATCTTAACTTTAATCTTAATTACACAAGTAGCTAATGTTTGATTTTTTTGTTAAATTTGTCTCGATTGAATGAGTCAGGGAAACTTATTAAGAAAAGTGGAAAAAGGTGGCAGAAATTAAGTCAATTACGCTAATTTTAATAAAAAAAATTCGAAAACCACGAAATTTATTTATTTGAAACAATTTGAGTATTCAACAAGGGCAAGCAACATTGAGCAGGCAGGCGCTGAGGGGAGCAGAAAGCTTTAGGGTTGGTTCATACTTATGTAAAAACGTCCTTTGGACAAGTCCAAAGGACGTTTTTACATACCGTTGTTACTCTGACACAAAGAGTCACAATCACTATAAAATCAACGTGACTCTGCCTCATTTTGTTTATATTAGTTGGGTATTAAGATATAAAAAGAGTCACAGTTACGAGTATTTTACGACGCATCTGGCTCATTGTGTCAGAGTAACGACGATACGTTTATACGCTGTGTTTGTCCTTTGGACTTTGTCCAAAGGACGTTTTTACATAAGTATGAACAAACCCTAATAAACATCGGAATCTTTAATTTTTAGTTTAATTTTACTAACTTAAAAAAGGAAAGGGGGGCCTACGAGGGAACATACGCATACCACGATTGCAGATATTACAAGTTTTAAAAAGAAACAAATTAAGACATTAAAGTGTTTTTAACTACACAAACTTTTACTATTTGTTATTAAAATTTATTTACAAAACAAGCGAGCGGCAACAAAAGTTGACAAAAGAAACGCTATAAAGGAGAGAAACGTTTGAGCGCTTAGCGAAGCGATGCGTCATGCGTGAGAAAAATTTAAAAAATAGTTGGCTGCGACCCAAAAGGTGGATTTAGTTTGAAGTGCCCTGACTACCCCAATGTCGGTAGGCTCAATGTACAATAGGAACACACGACTGTAAAAATTACCTATTTTGTTAGAGTTTTTTAAACCATAAGATATTTTTCTTTGTTCTTAAAGAGCGCCGATTGTTTTTGAATTACCAAATTATATTTAAAAAAACTACAAAAAATTTCGCAACCGGATGTGAGAAAACAGATATTAAAAATTAAAAAACTAGAAAACACGTCGTTCTAATGATAAATCGATCTTCCACTTTTAAAAGAGAAAATTCAATGTAGTACATAATTCGTGCGCTATTTTTGCTAACCATTCGTAGCATCGGGCATTGTGTTCAACCCAGATTAAAAAACCTCATATAAATAAAACTACAGCGTTTTTCACGATGTTTTAAAAATTGAAAAACCAAACGCTAGCTAACGTACTAAGTGTTTTCATAAAATTTTAGGGCATGATTATAAAATGCATAGTAGTTAACACAGAACATGCGTATATTTTTAATTCTATGTAATGATAATAAAGACTAATATTATACCATGGTAATGTGAATGTACGGTGCAAACACGAAAAACGGGTAAAAAATTAATTTTTATAGCCTTTGACTGCACTCATTATATCACAAAAAATATACCGATTTCACACGAATATAACTAACACAAAGCTCGCTTGATAGCTTTCCTATTAGCTTTGAATTAGAGTTAAAATGGAGTTTTTAGGTTTTTTTAAATTTTGCGCAACTGGCGGTCGTCCCCCGAAATTAACTACTAACTAAACTTCAAATTAGAGTGAGGCGTTTTCTATTAAATAAAGAGAATAATAAGCTTTCGAGTTTGCGAAACAAAAATTTTTTCATCGTTTTCTTGACGATCCCATGTTTCAAAGACCAACCTCAAATTTTAAAAATGACATTTGGACCACTTCGAAATAAAAATTAATTGGGCAGTTTGTTGTTGGTCCAGGAAAAAAATTCCTAACAACCATTAATTTTTGTTTTTTTAAGATTTTTACTATTTGTTTTGTTTCAAAAACAGAAAATGTTTCAGAGAAATGAGATTTCTAAATATTATATTTTTTATATTACTTTAAAAATGTTACTGAGTGAATGAAAAACATGAGTTTTAATTTTTACGATTAGTCTAATAAATTAGTTGTGGTTAGTTCTATAATTATATTTTAATAAAATAATTACAGACAAAAAATTATGTTATCAAATTTTTGCGATGACCATGGTATCTATATTTATACGGTATAGAAGCTTTTATAATAATAAAATACTTTTATAAATTAGATAATAATACTAACTGTCAAGTCTTTTTCATAGAATTTACAAATTATATTCAAAATTATTTATTTATTTATATAAATTTATTATATGAAAACAACAACAAACACTACCAAATAATTTTAAATACATTGTTCATAAATATTATATTCATAAATAACCATCAGATCATTACATAGATAATATCCCTGATTGGATTAGCATCTTTTCGTAATTTGAAATGCTTTTATAATTATAAAATTTAATCGAAGAAAACACGTTCTACTCTTTAGTAAAATTCTTGAAAAGTGATAAAATATTCAAGAGGTGGTGGTAATGTTTTGGATTCTAATTTTGGATAAAACACTGATACATCTTTAACAAATAATAATGAAGAATGTGTTATAAATTATAATTATTGAAATCCAATCCAACATGAATACGTCATGAATTATATATATTACACGTGCAAAAAATTCGTTATGAATAGCCTATCGAGTAATATTTGTTTTAATCCAAAATTTAACAAAATGTTACAAACACTCCTGTTGCGTAATTAAGCTCTGCGAGTAAGACCAGTTTAGAATTCATTATAGCAATCTGTAAAAAATTTTATTTTGGAATACTATTTTATTTTTTATTTATATTCAATTAATTACTATTTTTTCCAAAAAATTGCAATACTAAATAGTCTAGTATCATAAGCGTAGCCAGGATTTCGGAAAAGAGGGGGGGGGGTTGTAGCCCGTACAAATTTTGCAAAAGGGGGGGGGGGTTGTAGGGGGTTGTAGCTCGAAATTTTTGATTTTTTTTAAAATTAGCTAAAAACGTTAAAAACCATCAAAATTTTTGCGCATTGCGCATTGTTTAGGTTATTTATTGTTTTTACATCAGTTAAAGGCAAAGACGCACTTATTTAAGTCTATCTGCTATATATTTTGTTTAAAAATAGTAAGGAAAATTATAAGCTTCAATATGTGATGAAATGAATTATACTAATAAATGACCAATTTCTTTAATTTTATTGTTTGAGTTAGTATTTATGCTAAATACTAACTCGTTAACAAACTGTTTTGGTTGCTTTTAGTCATGGAATTCTTTTCTTCTATTGGATTTAATTAAATTCTACAGTACATACATACACATCGATGGGCAGGGAAGGGAGAGGAGGGTGGGTTGGGACGGGGTTTACCCTTCAAATATTACAAAACAGTTGACACCTCCATGCTTCAAAATTTAGGGCTCACCCAGCACTAAAAAGGCTAAAAGTGGGGATATTTGCTGAATATCAGATACTTCCCCGAAAATTATCTTTTGGGTTTTTCCCCTAATCCCAGGAGGCTGCCTTTGCCAACCTATGATACATACAAGTATTGTTTCTATTAAGTAGCAGACCTCTGCATGGTCTGGAAATGCCCCTCCGTTTTATTGGAGGATTTCCCCCCGTTTTATTGCCCCCCGCCAAAAAATGAAAAAGTACCCTAAAATTATAACCCCATTTTTGACCTATGACGCCATCATCGTAAATTTTTTGCAATTTTTAGCCTATTTCAATGTATTTTAAGCCATTTTAGACCTATTTTTACCTTGTTTTCGCTTTTTTTGCGCCTTTTTCCCTTTTCTCTTCTTTGTTTCTCTTTTTTTTTTCTTCTTTTTTTTTCTTTCTCTCCTGCTTCCCCCCGTTTTAAAAAAGTTGCCCCTTTGCCCCTCCCGTTTTGGAATTTCCCCCCCATAAAACCCCGAGGGGGGCCGAGCACAGGTCTGAAGTAGAGTCTTTTTTATAACGAATTATTAGTCTACCATTTAACCGGAATTATCAAACAACGAAACCGGTCTTTTTTAGAAAAACAAGTAATGTAAAATAATGCAATAAAAATTATATCAAGATTTTAAAGCAAAGGAAGCTCCGCAAGAACAGCCTTTTTCCGCCAAGGGGTTGTTCTCAATTCGGAAAGCGGCTTTTATCAACTCCTCCTTGTAGTCCAAAGATGAACCTTTCATGTATTCCAGACTCAGCGAATCCACCAGAATGCAACACCCTTCATCGTAACCGAATAACTAATGATTGCAAAATATACTCATACAACACATTTTACATGGGCACGCCGAGGAAATGGTTGCGGGTGGGAGGTTAACTTCGAAAATTTAAAAAAAGGGTTGCTTGCGTACCCCACCCCTACTATGGAGTGGGGGGTTGAAAGCTTGATCCCAAATTTTGAAAAATTGTCTCTCAAATGACTTTTAACTAGTCTTAACTTAAAATTTGAGGTTAAATGATAATTTTTTGATAATAATGATAATGATAGATTTTTTTTGACTTAAAACTAGCGTTTTTTTACCATTTTCGATGTGGATTAACAGTATGGAAAAATTCACGCCAGGACCTAGTAAGAATACATTCCTGGGATTCTCTACACCTTTCCTAAATCGCGATTAACCCCCCCTCTCCCCGGGTTTTTGTGAAAAAATTTGTGCAAATTTATGCCATTATAAATTTATAATCGTATATTTTTAAAATTGTTTATTACAATTCCCACAGTTGATTCTGCTCCCTTTCATTCCTTAATTGTGTATTTTACATGCGCGAATGATAATAGTTAAATTTCTATTTCAATTTAATTTTTATTTCTCACGATTATGATCAAACTAAAATTCTTTTAGTTTACATAGGTTATAATAATTATATATACCATAACTACAAACCCATAAACTATAATTTAAACAAACCCAAACAACAAAACCAAACTCGCCCAACTCGCTAATCCGAGAGAACACAACCGAAACGCGAGAGACACAAAAACTCCTTCTCCCCCACCACCCACACCCCGCGCATAACACTAACCTTCCCCTACCGCCACAACAAGACCACCACCCCCCGCACCCAAAACACACGACTTAAGAACTAGAGAAACTGAACGGACACTATAACAACAGCAACCATTCATAACTTTTTAGCTACGACAACCCAACTAAAACCCGCCCCTATCCCCTCTCCTCCCCTGCCCCCATAGACCATAAATAGGTTTTATCCCCCTTACAAACAAGCTCCCCCAAAATACTACTCAAATATATATAAAATACACACCACACATTTATAACAATCATACATACCCATATCTCATACAAATATTTATATAAATAAAGAACTAATTCTAACCTTCACCATATAGAAACCAAGCCACAAACCTATAAACTAATCTGCAATCCATACAACCCTAAACTCCAATATAACAATCATATATATATTTTATATATAATATAACAAACTATATAAACAAATATAATATTTATATAAACAATAAAAATACATATATACCCACTCAAACAAATAATTAACTTACTAAAAAAATACAAAAAGCAGAAATAAAAATAAAATATCAAATTAAAACTGCATACATATTAAATAATTTAAAAAAAATATATTACTATATGCTCTATATAAAACTAAATCAAAATAATACAATATTATAATATAACACATAAATATTACTACTAATTACTACTGACTATACCTACCAAATATATATATAACACTAATATATAATTAATAACTAAATTCTATCTATACTTAAAAATAATAAACTCACTACTAAAAAACACAAAAACACTTACAACGATTATACAATATATTACTCTATATTATACTAAATATACCACATATACTATACTACAACAATTCTTATATAACACTAGAACCACTAAACAAAATACATATATAAATATAACTAAAAACTGCATATAAAACATATTATAATTATTTCAAATATATGACAATAATTAAAATCTATATATAAAAAAATATAAACAATAATATAAAAAAACTTAATATAAAACTCACTATGCAAAAAATACATAACAAAAAACCAAAAAAACCCCAAAATACAAATATACCAAACAAAAAATATAACAAAAAAAAAAGAAACTTAAAAAAAAAAAAATAATAATCTAACTATAATATATACAAAACCAAAAAAAAACACAAAATTCACAAAAAAAAATTCAATAAAAAAAAATTATAAAAAAAAAATATAAAATAAAAAAAATATATAAAAATTAAATCACAAAATTAAAACAACTACTCAAACTAACACTCTAAAATAGAATTATAACAATATATATTTCTAATATACAGATATATATATAAATAATAACACAAAAACAAACAAAAAAAATAATCAACAAAATATAAATAATAACAAAAAAAAATAACAATAAAAAAACTAAAACCACACTATCTACCTACTACTATAACCTCTATAATTACAACCCAACCAAAACATAACATAAACAAATCAAAAAATAAAAAAATTTAAATACAAAAAATCAAATATACCATTATAAAAACAAAATAAAAAACAAAAACAAAAAAACAACAAAAAAATACCCCATATTATAACAACACATAAACAAAAATTACCTACAAATAAACCTTATCATAATTTTAAATAAAATCAAAAACCAAACAAAAAAACATAAATAAATTATATAAAACAATATCAATAAATATTATATAATTATGAATTCACACCAAAAACTTTATAAAAAACTATTATAAAATAAAAATATAATTAAAAATTAAAAAAAAACTAAAAAATAAACAAAAAACTATTATAAAAATAATAACCATTCATATACACAAAAATCTTACATTTTTATCATACTGATATTTATATTATAAAAAAATTAAAATAAAAAAAAAATAAAAAAAATATACACAATACAAACTAAATACAATATTACAATACAACATAAACCAAATCAAAAATAATAAATAAAAAAACAACAAACACAGAAAAAACAAAAATATAATATAATCTAAAATAAAATCTAAAATAAAATTATAAAAAAAAAAAAAAAATAAAAAAAAAAATTATAAAAATATAATAAATAAAAAATAAAAAAATCAACTAAAACAACAATCTCAAACTTCCATAAATAGAAAAACACTAAACAACAAAATAATACACCATAAGAAAAAAAGAATAAAATAAAATAAAAAAATAATAAAAAAAAAAAATAAAAAAAAAAAAATATAAAAAATAATAAAAAAAATTATAAAAAAAAAAAAAAATATAAAAAAAAATAAAAGAAAAAAAAAACAATAAAAAAAAAATAAAAAAAAAAATAATAAAAATTAAATAAAATAAAAAATAAAATTAAAAAAAAATAATAAAAAAAAATCAAAGAAAAAAAAAAAAATCAAAAAAAATAAAAAAAAAAAAAAAATATAAAAAAAAAAAAAATAATAAAAATAAAAAAAAAAAAAAATAAAAACAAAAAAAACAAAATAAATAAAAAAAACAAAAAAAAAAAAACAAAATTTATATAATAAAAAAAAAAAAAAAAAAATAAAAAAAAAAAAACAAAATAAATAATTTTATAATAAAAAACAAAAAAAAATAAATAAACAAAAAAAAAAAAACAAAAAATAAAAAAATATAAATAAGACAAATAAACAAAAAAAACATAAAGAGATTAAATTGGTGGTAAAGGGAGGATAAGGCTACGACTTTGACCACTGCCTTTCCTTTTATTTCAAATATTTTAAATGAAAATCTAAACTTAACAATCAAACAAGAGTGAAGCTTTTTGTAGCTAAAACGCTATTCCATCTCTTACACACCTCATCGTTGGACTTCAATTATTCGGTTACTACGTTTTTTAATACGTACCGTCTTGTTCGAATACCACGTCATCAGGGGCCGGTGTGCGTCCGATTTGCAGAGAAAATTTATACTCGAAACCCGAACATCCCCCTCCGTCGACTGTGATCCGGAGGCATTCTCCTGGGTCTGCCACGGCCCGGAGGCGCGCCCACGCCCGCTCCGTCACCTTCAGCCCTTCTGGCTGCTGCTGGACCCTGCCGGAAGACAACCGATCGTCCAATTCTTCCCCGCTATCCATTCTTGCCCCTCGCGCCGTTTCCGGAGAATCGTTCGCTTCCGGTTGATCGGTGTACAAGAGGCTTTTATGCTTCAAGTCTTCACCGGCGGAAACATCCCCACTAGCAGCGGCTGATGAACTACTGCTAATAATACTACTATCAGTTTGGAGGAGAGTAGAAAACCGGGACACAGAGGAACCCACCGTCCTGCAGGGGAAAAGTTTGGCACTTTTTGGCTCAGTCGAGTAGACCATTCGTTGACCTTTAGTGGCTCCGCTGAGGCGCGATGACACGCCGCCTACGTCGCAAACGTTTTTAAAACAGCGACAAACAAAACCAGAACTGCGTAACATTCTAAAACTATATAAAACTTAAATACTTTAGGATTTAGCTAGGTTGTGTCTAAACAAATTATTATTTGGTCTTGGTGTAGTGATTGGAAAATTAAATTTTTATTAATTGGGTTGAATAGGCCCTTTGTTCCCTATAAAAATATATTGGACGAAATGCCGTTTTCAGTATGTTTTTAGCTTAAAAGATATTTCAAGGTCCCATAGGTTAAAGCAGAATCTTCACTTTAGTTGGATCATAAAATTTGTCGCAAGTAACATCCCTACTTACTGACTGCTTTAAAAATTTGAAACAATTAATAATAATAATAAAGACTGTGGCTACGCCCATAGGCTTTCTAATTAATATCATTTTTATTTCGCCTTTGTTAATACCGCTACTGAAAGTGCGAAGGGAAGCCAGCAGCGACTTTCCGTGTTTCAGTGCGCGGAGTGGCAAAATGTGCTGGTGTTAAAATATTCATACATAAAATGGCACCAGGAGCCATTTCATAGACGTTTGTAAATTTTCATTTTACAAATCCCCGCCTATTTTTTGTAAATTAAATGATAAAGGATATAGGACACGGCGAATATTCATCAACCAGCGTGAATAAAATGACGTGGCTGCGACCAATCAGCGCAGAGCAGTGCGCGGAGATGCTCCACCTGGGTTACAAGTCGAAAAACCTTTATAGTGTATTTTAGAAAAAATAGGCGGAGATTTGTAAAGGTTTTTTTCAGAACTTTTTTCTTTTTTTTTCTTTCTTTTTCAGACTTTACAAAGGTTTTTATGAAACAGGTCCAGGGTGCCAATATAATTTTTATGTATTAATTACGCATTAAATGAGGTACTAAGCAAAAAGCAATCACAATTTTGATCACAATACAATGTTGGTTAAGTATTTCAGTCGGCCTTTTTCAGCTCTGAGTGAGCGTGTTATGAAATGTGAAAAACTTTGAATATTTAAATTAAAATACATTTTTTTTAGTAATTTCTTTACAAAAGCAATCACCAAAATAAATGTAGCATAATAAAAACATAATAAAATACCCATAGATGTGTAAAAAATATAAGATTTTTATCTGGGCTAAACAGATTATCAAACAGTTTAACATAAAATTATAAAATATTTTATTCTCATTCTTTAAAATAGTTTACAAACAACAGTAACAACATTAATATATTTTGTTAATGGGACACATAAGATACGACTTAAATTAAATATTTTAAACAAAATAGCGACAGCTTTTTCTCAACGCAATTGAAAATTTCTGCAAGCTTATTTTTTCGTTTATTGATTAAACAAAATCACATGTTCAAATTACCCAACTTTATATTTTAAGCCTGGAATGTGGCTGAGCTTGCTTTAAAGCTAAGTTAAATAAATGTGTACGTTTACGTTAATAAACTTTTTAAACTAATAAAAACATAATAAATAAATTGCTAAAAATAAGCATTTGAAATTTTTTAAATGGCTTACTTTACAACTATGCTTTTAATTCTAACCTGAATTATAAAAAAAATACAAAAAAGTTGTTTTCTTCACTTAAAAAAAAATTAGATAGATCGATCATTTTTATAAAAAGAATTCACACATTTTAATATCTGAGGGTAGTGGTTTTATTGTTCGTAATTAAAAAAATTGCATTCGTATTCGCGCCATTGGGCAATTACAACACAGGTTCCGCAGTAAACCTGCATTGGTGAGACGAATCAACTAAGCGTTCAGAATTCTTCCTTGCTTTCCCTGGCAGAACTGTGCAGTACCGACCCTTCTTCTACTTCCATCGAGTCCGGGTCTTCATCTTCTTGCGACACTGACTCCTCCGCGCCTTTCTCCACCTCTCTGAACATAGCCTGGACGGGGTCCAAAGCGGTCCCCAACTCTTTAACACGTCTTCCAGCGGGTCGACGCCCACTTCCCGTCCGTTGGGGGGATCGGTTTCTGGAAAGACCGAGGAGGGTGGCGTCCGCTTCCAGGAGCGTCAGGTCTTTGTCGGAACCCAGAAATCTAGAGGACAGCTCCAGGTCGTGAAGGCGCAATAGTACTTTGGCATCTCTTCGATACTTGCTAAAACAAAGCAGTACATGCATGAAATTTATAACAGCACATCACAATAATGTAAAAGAAGATGAAAATAGAAAATCACCATACTGAGCATCTTTGCGCGGTCGTTTACAGACACAATAAAACTTTCCTCCGAAATCAATGTAAAGATCGTCTTCGATAACGTGTACAATATCACCTTCTACCACTCTACCTAGAAAATATTCAAAATATTTATTATAGCCCGCCTAGCGTAGGAAAGTTGGGTGATAGTTATGCCACATAACAATCTTATATGCTCTAACTACTAATAGTAAAGTTTGCGATTACAAGAGATGCTAGAAAAGATATTTTTTCAAAACTTAAAAGTGGTGAAAACGTCAAATAATTAGGTTTTCGACGGTACCCTTTCACCAAGTAATTTCTACAGTCTACGGCAGTTACAATTTTTTGTGTACAAAGTACACGCCTGAAACAAAAACCCTGAAAGGCTACCCATAAACTCCACCAAAACTTATACTTCTTATATATTTACCATTTTTAACCTGCATACTAACAACCCCCCCCTCCCACCCCCCCCCCCCCCCCCCCCCCCACAAACCACCCCCCCCGTTACACTTTTCTTTAAACAAAACAGAACTAAAAAAAATATTCCTAGGTAATGCCTAGGAATATTTTTTTTTTTATTATTATTATATATTTTATATTATTTTTTTTTACCTTCAATGCCTCCGAGTTGCATCAGCTTCGAATTTCTTAACAAGGAAGCAAACGACTTGTTTTTATCAGAAGAGCTGGATTGGTCATGGTTTGGAATTTTTAAAGGAATCGGTGCGTAAGCAAAATAATTTTATGTAAAATAAGCTTTAATCAAGAAAACACTTCTGAAAACCAGTTTTTATTTAAAACTTGTTTCTAATTAAGACAATCGGCAAGTAAATTTTTTAGTACAATAATAATGAGCGGTAAGCCCTCTAATTGCTAAGTTAGGACCGAGAAAATGGTACGAATGAATAAATCGATTTTTCCTAGACGCCATAACCTTTTAACTATCAATACAGCAGACCTGTGCACGGTCTGGAAATGCCCCCCGTTTTATTGGAGGATTTGCCCCCCTACCAAAAAATGAAAAAGTACCCTAAAATTATGACGCCATTTTTGACCTATGATGACGCCATCATCCCAATTTTTTGCAGTTTTTAGCCTATTTTAATGTATTTTACGCCATTTTAGACCTGATTTTACCTTATTTTCGCTTTTTTTATCCTTTCTTTTTTTCTTTCCCTCTGGTTGCCCCCCCCCGTTTCAAAAAAGTTGGCCCCCCCGTGCCCCCCGCCGTTTTAACCCCGGGGGGGGGGGCAGTGCACAGGTCTGATACAGTAGAGTGTAATAGTCGTTGATGCAGCTGTGATCAATTTCTACCCCGACCTTGTTCCGAAATATAAGGTGCTTTGGACATTGTGCTCAGCACTAGACTAAAATCGTTAACAAGCTTTTTTTTTTGAGATATCAGATTGCTCTAAATATTGAATATTGAGTTTTTTTTTAGGATAACGAACGATATTAAATAACAGGTTTGAAAGGCTGGCTACATACTTATGCCAGTTCCTAAACTACAATTTTATTAAATTATAGTTTTCGGTCTGGGTCTGAAAATAATTTGGATGTGTTAGAAATGTTTCTGACGTTTGATCAATGTTTTCCAGCTGATAAAGCACTGAAACCCTATTTTCGCAAACTATGAACAAAAAATTGGAAAACCGTTAACTTATGCACCGACAACTACAACATACAGTTGAAGTACTTGGTTCCTGCTGCAAAACCCTACCGCATGTTGACAGTTGCATTGAAGATATAAATCGAAATTGTTGTGCCAACTTTCGCGAAAACATCTAAAAAAATTTAAATATTTATTTGCGATTGGTTTGGTATTATTATGTAAGCATTATGGGCATATCGGTTTGGACCAGAGTAATGCAGGAAGTTAAAACTGAGTTGAATTTAGGAACCCATAATTCTGATTACAGGTCAGTTTTAATTCAAGTTAAAGAATTTTTTTTTTGAGGTGTATATTTTACACATTATTTTCTCGTTGTTTTTCCTGCAAACCATTAAACTTAATTTTACTAAAAACCGATGGTTAATTACGGTGCCAATCTTTAATTACCTGGGCGAAAATTTTCTTTAGTTTCTAAGCTCCGAAAAGGGCACAAGATTGGCGTATCATGCGATTTGTTTAACAAATAAATGTGTTTTAAGGATAGAAAACGAAACCGGGACATAAAAACAAGTTTTAAGAAAAACAGAACAGCCCGCATTTAAAACATTATTTAAACAACAAACCGTTGCTCTGTCTAACAGACCGCAAACGGGTTGTTTTTTTATTATTCGATAAACTTTTTTATGACGACTTGAATTTTTCCATTGTATCCTACAGGCTACAGCAATGGCTTCTTAAATAATTTTTCTGTGGTTGTAACAGAAGCAATGGCTTCTTAAATAATTTTTCTGTGGTTGTAACAGAAGCAATGGCTTGTTAAATAATTTTTCTGTGGTTGTAATAGATACTTTTTTTAATAAGTAACTAGGGATGTTCTCGTGCTCGCATGTCGTTTTTTGACATCTGCGGATGCGGATTTTTGGAAACAGAAATTCGCAGATGCGGAAGTCTTTTTAATGCCTTCTTACCAAATTGTTTTCAGCTCTAGAGTCTATTTTACCCATATCGTTTTTCATTTTCAAAGAAAAAATAGGTAAAAACGCGTTTTTATAAGATCTTTGAGCTTTTTATTGCTTTGGATCAACTTTGTTTTCTGTAAAAAACGACGTTTTTAACGTTAAAGTAATTCTTAGCAGACTAAATTAAGTTTCTATGAAATATTAAAATATACTAACGGCGAAATACCAATTCATTAAAATAATCTAACTTATGGAGAATAATAAATCACTTTTATTTATCACAAAAACAATACATGGCAAAAACAACTTTAGTAAAAACATAATAAAACAATAATAAAGCAGTTATTTTATAGCTGCAAAATATTGCTACAATAACTTAATAAAAGAAATAATGTAATACTGAAGTCCAGTACAACTAAGTTTAAAAAGGTTTAAAACTTGGTGATAAAACTTAACTTTTTATTTATAAAATTTTTTATTAAAAAGCAATATTTAAATTTACTACACTGCATTAAGGAACATGTACGTTATTCAAGAACATAATACGTACGCGTACATTGCTGCTAAAATAGTTTTTTCGATTGAAAATAAAGGTTTAAAACTGAGCAATAAGCGAGACCACAAAAATTACATTAAAAACAATAACGAATAAAACTAAAAACTTAAAGGTCCGGTACATCGTTAGAAACGTTTTTTTTTATTTTGATAATTTTTTATAAACATTTTACACTGTCGCCCAAGACTTTCTAACGTTTTTCTGTCAAATATCTTGGTTATAATGGTTCCAATAATATTCGTGTTTAAAAACAGTTAACAGGCCCTTGAAGAATTGTAGTTTCCATACCTAGTAATTTAAAATCTTATTGAGGAGAAGCCGAATTTTCAAATAAATAAATAAACCAAAACAACGGACGTACTTTTAGTTTCATTTTGACACCTTGATTTAAGTTTTACAAAGTATTTGCACAGAGTTTAACTTATAAAACCTGCGACTTTTATCCTAATTTTTCATAAGTCGTAAAAAACAGTCAACAAACTTGAGGGTTTTAAAAGTATTAAAAATGGTTTGTAATTATAAATTATTAAACACAATATTTTTATCTTTTCTTATTTTTAATTATAAGTATTACAAATAACGTTCAGATTTTAAAACATTAGTTAGAAAAACTCTACTTAAGCACGTATTTTGTAAAATAAAAAAAATATAATGCTTATTAATTAACAATTACCCAGTTTTTCAATTTGGTTTCCTAAATTATTTTATACAAGTTTTTATCTGAAATAAAAAAAATTGTTGGGACAAAACACGAAAAAACACACGAACTATAAAATTTAATAAAACATTGATGTTTAACAGATTGATTTATGCTTTTTTAATTGTTTGTAAAATAGGAAAAAAACTCGCTAGTTTTGTTTGCTAAAACATTTTAGTTTCAACTCAATAAATATTTTGTTACTTACAACCAGGTCTTTAAATGAAGCAAAACGTACTCGTTGCTTTTATAGTACATTTTTAAGAAAGTGTTTTTGCGCTGAAGAAAAAATGGTTCAAGTATCGTTCGGTAGCTGGTTTCTGGGGATGTTAAGTTGCTTCGATTCGATGTTGTTGGGGTGACCCAGGCGAGGAGCGTGCCAGACGGTCCAGACCAGCCGCGATGAAAAGGCTGGTTGGCGACAAAAGATAACAAATGGTCAGCTTAAAAATACCCTACATAATCAAAATTTTTTGCCGTTTTGAAAACTAAATTGTTTAGTTAAAGCGAACTGTTAAAAATATATCATCGAAAAAAATGACAAGGTTTTGAAGTGGAGGGTCACATTTTTAGCACGAATTTAAAAAAAATGGAAGCAAAAATGTTTAATTTCGTACCAAACCTTTAACACAATATTTTTAAAAGATATAATATAATTTTACATTGAAAATATAAAACTCTCTGAACAATAATAGAACTTTATTTCTAACGTTTTTGCCGATCTAAGTCAAAATATATCGTCGTTACTGTGACACAAAAAGTTACACTCAACATAAAATCAACGCGACTCTGACTCATTTTGTTTAGATCTTGTTTGTTAAGATATAAAAAGAGTCACAGTTACGAGTATTTATGACGCTTCTAACTCATTGTGTCATAGTAACGACGGTATTTTTTCACAAAATTAAGACTAAAGCGAGCAGTATAACTTAAGAATCAGATTTTTTATTCACGCCTTTTTAAGATATAATTTTTTATGTAGAGTAATGCGCTGGTGTTAAAACAAACCTACAAACTAAAAGTTAAAACATGGGGTTCTGTGGAGTACACTAGCATTTTGACATAATCATTGTTCGCTAAAATAAGCAAAAATATTTAAAAAATGCACGGATAAAATTCGATTTTTAAGTCCATTATGCTGCCCTTTGAAAAAACCAATACCCAAAAAATAAGAACTCTAAAAATACCTATTAAATAACTTACTACAAGATTTAATAACGAGTCACAGAAAGAGAAGTAATATTGAGTATTTTTAAATGTAAAAGAATATTTTATTAGCATATTATTTTTCAACTATTTTTTTAATCGATACTCAACACGATCCTACACTAAAAACTCAAAAATATACATTTATAATACAAAACTTGAAGGTTAAATAAAGTTGGTCCTAGAATATAGGCAAAAAATTAGCTAATTTTACAAAAAAATTTCATTTGATTTTTAAGTTATTATTGATAACACTGACGATCAAATTTAAATTTCGAGATAATGCATCTTGAAGATATTTTTTGTTTGTTTTCTAAACAAAAAAAATTAATCCGCAATTTCGTGGCGGGAAGCGTAATGGGTTAACTCAAAATTCGGAGGTTTGGAAATTTCCGAGCCCCTAATCACATGTATAAATTATAATAAATATTAAATTAATAATAATATGATTTAAAATATACAATTATTCATTTCTTGAAACAGCTTTTAAAAAAGGCGATAGTCAGGCGGATATTTAATTTCTTCCCAATTGCGCAAGTATCGTCCAATATGTTTCCATCCCAAATGCTCACACAGCTAAAACAATATAAAATTAAATTTAACATCTTTAAGATATTATTAAGGGCACAGTCCGCTGAACGAGTTTTTTGCGCGTACTGCCATAATTAAGATTTGCGCATGTTAGTGTTTTCGCATGCGCGAATCGGCAGACTTAGCTACGTTTTGAAAACTGCGTTTTAATTGATTGGAACGTTCTAAGAATAATATGATTTTGGAACAGCCGATTTTTTAAATTTTTTTATATTTTTCGAAAATTTAATTTTGTCAGTTTTGGACACATGGATTTCAATATTAATTTTTCAATAAATGACAATATTAAAAATATAATATTATTTTCAATTTATACAATTTTCAATAAAATTTTCTCTAACATTTTAATATATTTAAAAAATATATTTTATATAAATTATAATACCCAAAAATATAACCTTAAAATTCCCCCACAATATCCCTAAACACCACCCCCCCCCTTAAAGCTAAAGTCTTCCAGGCTGAAGCTATGGGCGTAAGCGTAACCGCTCTCCGCCAGGAAGAAATAAACAATAAGCCCGTGAGCGAGAAAAATTTTAAAAAAAGTTTTCAGCGGTTATGTAACCATTTATTATTTAGTTGCGTCATGTGTTTCTCTGCACGTGATATTTTCTCAAAAAACAAGTGGTTACTTTACCACTCATCTGTTTTCATCCTGAAAAAATTTATCTTTAGTCTTTTTTTTTCTTTTAGCGGTTTTTAACGCCTTTTTTATTAACTAAGAAAAATCTTACATAAATCATCATCATTTATGTGTAGTTAGTGACCGAAATTAAAATAGATAAAAAAATACTCTACATAAAATTTAAGGAAAAATTTCAATAACACTATTTTTAATATAATAACCTCTATGCAAATTTGATCTCCTTCTCTGGAAGGCTTTTCCTCTGAGCTTTTCTGCAACAGTTTAAGGGCTTTTGCAAAGCGCCTGTGGGCCACTGCAACTTTCGCGGCAAACATTACAACCTAAAAATTAGTTTTTTTTAATAAATGTTAATCTGCATCTAGTAGTTACGGAAATTTAATAAACAGTAATGTTTATTAGTCAATCATTTTACTATTTTTTCTTTATTATAAACTTCAATAAAAGACTGAATAGCATTCATTTTTATACTGAGAGACGCTTAAAACAATAAAACCATCATTTTAGTAAAAAGCCTCAAATGAATCTGCAAAAACTGTAAAAAAGTTCAATTCAAATTTAGAGGAAAATGTGCTAAAATCACATGATATTGGATATTTCTTTAAATATATAAACAAAAAACTTAAATCCAGGGAAACTATTCCCCCAATAAAATGTGAAGATGGTAGTTTTGCAACTGAAGATTTTGAAAAAGCAAAAATTTTTGGTGAATACTTTAGCACTGTTTTTACTAAAGACAATCATAAACTGCCAATTTTTGAGCCACAACAAAACCAAAAACTTGATAATATAAATTTTAGTGTAAAAGATGTCCTAAAATTTTTAAAAAAATTACCCAACAAACTATCTCGCTTCCCTGATGGCATACCAGCTTTATTTCTAAAACGCCTAGCAAAAGTTATAGCTGAGCCTCTTTCAAAAATATTTCAAAAATCATTTAGCACTAGTAAACTACCACTCATGAATGGAAAATCGCCTTTACCGCACCCGTACACAAAAAATGCTCAAAACGTCAAAAAGAGAACTATCGTCCAATCTCACTTACATGTTTTTGTTGTAAAATTATGGAGCAAATTGTAAAGTTTGAGCTTTCTATCTTTTTTGTTAACATATTGTCTAACTTTCAGCATGGTTTTAAAGATAAAAGCTCAACAGTTACACAACTTTTGGACTCCTATAAGGATTGGACTTTAGCTGTCAATGACAAAAAATCAGTGGATGTAGTATATTTGGACTTTGCAAAAGCTTTTGATACTGTATCACATCAAAAACTTTTGTATAAACTTAATAAATATAGAATCTCAGGTCGATTGTTAAAATGGATAGAAGCTTTTTTAACTAACCGAGAAATGAAAATTCTAATAAATGATACCCTTTCTCCATCTTACCCAGTTAATAGTTCAGTACCACAGGGTTCAGTTCTAGGACCTTTTTTGTTTTTAGTTTACATCAATGATATTGTAGACTGTGTTAAAAATTCTGAAATTAGACTGTTTGCTGATGATGCAAAAGTCTATATAAGCTATGATGAAAACAATAAAAACAGAATAAAATTACAAGATGATCTGAATAGAATTGCTTTATGGGCAACTGATTGGCAGCTTAGTCTGTCTGAACATAAGTGTGAAGTGTTAAATATAAATCGCCAGAAAAATATAATTAAGATGGATTATTACTTGAATAATGAGAAATTGCCAGCAACTAATCTAGTTAAAGACCTTGGTGTTTATTTTTCTGCTGATTTAAAGTTTTCAACTCATTGCCAAAAAATAGCTTCCAAGGCTATGAAAACAGTCAATTTAATTTTTCCTTTAGCCTTTAGTCATTTTTTTCTAGTAAGTCCGGGCTTCTGTTGTGATACATTTTATTGCTACTGCTGATTATTTTTTTTGTTTTTGGTGTTTATGTAATTTGTAATCCAACTGGGTTGCAATTTTAGATAATAATATTCTATTTTGCTTGTAACTTATCTTGCTAGAAAATAAAATCTTAAATCTTAAATCTAACCTTTACATCAGTCGGTTCTGCCCATTTCACAACCTGCGTAAAACAATCGTCAATTGCTTGACTGTCAACATTTCCATTTTGAATATTTTTTATTTGCTGATCCAGATCGAGTTTTTCACCATTTTCTTCTTCTGAAGGCGTTGATGCATTGTCATTTGAATTTTGATTTTCTAATTTATCTGAAATTAATTAATTGTTCGAAATAATATCTCTTTTTAAAAATAAAAGTTTTTTTTTTAAAATTAAACTCACAAAAGCTATCCCTGAAATTCGTCAAATCGGCACTTCCTAACTATTAGCAGAAGGCAAATTTTTATTTAAAAAAAAAACAACCATAAAATTTAAAATTCTTTTATAATATTTTGCATTTAAACCTTAATTTTGTAACCCTTTCTTTTATTGTTTGCTATTCTCTACAAAACATCTGAAAATTTTATTTCCTACCAGCTAACGCAGTTTCTGACGGGACCGATGTGTCCGACAACTGAGTGTCCGCTTCTTGAGTTACGGACGGCGGGGTTGATACCTTCTTCAGTCCCTCCACCCGGGCGGGGACGCCGTGGCGAAAAAGGGGCGGAACGTCCGAGGACTTGGCCAGAAATCCATCCGCGTACACGTTCCCCCGAGCTACCAGCGCTTCGATCAGACAGTTACGCTTTCGTTCCATTTCTCTACAAAACATACAACTTTGCTCCTTACTCCTTACTAAGACACAATGAGTCACACTAAATAATAAAATCAATGTGACTCTGACTAATAACGTTTTATTATTTGTGTGTTAAGAGATAAAAAGAGTCACGGTAACTGGTGTTTAACGTCCATTCTGACTCATTGTGTCAGGGGAAGAATGCAATGTAAAATGGTATTATCGTTTTAATGTGTCAAAGAGCAGTGGCGTGCTCAGGGGGGGAGGGGCGGGGGCGCAGGGAAAGTGCGGCACCCCCCTCGAAATCCGGCGAAGTCGGATTTTTTCGTAAGGGGGGAGACCCTTACGTTTTTTAAATTTTTATGAGAGAAATTTTTTTTTCTTTAATATTAATACTGAAACCTTCCTGATGCTTCCAAAAGCATATTAATAGTCAAAAAACCAAAATTTCCCCGCTACGCCTACGCGGGTAGTTTAAAATTGATCTTAGTTTTTTTATTTCAAATCGATTATCCCGTTTAGTAGTTAAGGCATACATTTTAAATAAAACTACTATAAACACTATTATCTTTTTATTAACGTTTTAAACGCATGTTTTAAATGTATAGGCATAAAAAAACCTTAAATTTTGAAATAAGTATCATCTGGAATTAAAATTTCTAGTGTATTTTAGCGCCTTAAATAAAAAATTTTCTCCCCTGGGCTAGGGGACATTCTGCCCCCCGGACCCCCTGACCAGGGGCCCAGCCCCTTGACCCCGCTGGTGGCTCTCGCCCACCAGACCCCCTATATCTGGGGGCTGCCGCCCCTAGACCCCCCTTCAGGGTTAGTATTTACCAACCCCACCTCAGACCGCCCCCCCCCCAAATAAAATCCTGGGCACGCCACTGTCAAAGAGAGTTTTTTCCGCAATAAATGACCGTTATTCGTGAAATTATGCTAATTTTTATTTTCAGATACACTGCTTTTAATATTTATCGAACGTTGTGGCCGGAAAAGTATATCGATGACAAAACAAACAAAATTGTCATAATAATTTTAAGTACTTTATTTTAAGTCCATCAAGACTTATCTCATAAGAAATCGAAAGAAAACATAAAAACTTTTTGCAGAACAAAATATTTTGAACACATTCATTATCTGGCTACAGTTCAAATTTTAGATATCAATCTTAGTGTTGTGATTACTAGCATTGAAAAAAAAGCAAAATTTGTATCAGACAAAAACTATGTTTTAAAGACTTACTGTTTCTGATTACTAACAGTTTTGTCTGACAAATCATATTTGGTTCCCAAAAATTTCAGCAGTTCGTCTTGATCAATGAGTGAAATTATTTTCTCCGTTACCAACATAATTTCTTTCGCATTTGATAGTGTAAAACGCTAAAATAATCAAGTTCTTTAAAAATATCGATGTAATACATACAGCAATTAAGGGATATCTCCTGAAAATTTATTAGGGAATATTCGTAAAAACCAATTAGCCTTTTTTAGTACCAAAAGTCTTTAAATTAAGCATGATAAAGTGTGAATTCTTTTGAAATTTTTTGGGGAACTTATCAAGTTCGGGACCTGCTTCGTTACTTTAAAACCCAAATCTTTGTGGGATACGACACAACACCACTTTAAAGAAAACATTTAACGGTTTAAAATTGATCTAAATGAAATATACTAATGGTTATAGAAAAATAATTAATTTATTAAACACAACACAACAAATTTAAATTTGTTTATGTTGATGTTTTAAATATTTTTGACCATTTTAGTGATATTCTTATTTTATTATGCTTTGCACATTATTATTATAATTTTTTATTGGATATAATTTATATCGCATATAATTTTTTAATTGTTGGTTATTTTGATTATTTTTGTAAATTACAAACGTCTGCAAAAAATTCGTTAATCAGGATCTGTGACACTTTTCATTCATACTCGAACACGGATGGTGCGGGGGGGTTATGAAAGGTTAAATTTACCGAGTGAACTTGCCCATGTATTGTTTCATTATATTACACGAATTGCAAACATTTTTCGACAAAAATTTGTAAACATGATTTAAACCACTAGTTAAGTTCTAAATCAATATATTTTAAATCAATAGTATTATAAAAAAAACGCTATGTAGTGCTGTACTTTTTCGGTTAGTTTCTTTAAACGAGTTTGATGAAGCGGAAGGTAATCGGAGAATTTTTCATTTAGTTCCTCGTATAATTTTGTGGCATCAGTTCTTTCCAACTTAGTTAACCAGTTTATTTTCAAATCTCGAATAGATTCTAAACAGACGAGACGTTAATTATTAATAGAGCAAAAAGAAGTTTTTAATTTAACCCTGGGTAAATATATGCCTAAACACAAATTAATAACAACTTTCTTACAAAAATGCTCAAATTAAACTCAATTTTACAAATCAATTTTAGAAACATCACAATTTTAAAAGCTAGAAGGTAAATTTTATTTCAGAAAATTTTTCTTCGTTGGGTGTGTTTATATTATTTTAAAATGATTAAAACTAAAAATCCACCTGAATGTAATCCACTTTGAGTAATATTTTTTTACCTTCCATTTCTTGCACTTTGGTCTTTTCTTCTTTCTTTTTTCCAACAGAATGTACAAGTCCAAATGTTCCGCTGACAGAGGAATTGGCCGAATTTTTAGACGAAGACTTTTTTCCAGCGTCTACCACTAAATATTCTACCGGATATTGGCTGGCCCGTTTGCCGTATTCGTCTTTTGCTAACGTCAAAACGCCGCTGAGATACCAACCGGTACTTACTGGCTTGGGTAATCTAAAAATGTTTAATGTTTTAAGACGTAATTATCTATACTTAGTCCAAGAAAAGAAGTGTTGGTTGCTTTGAAAGTCTCAATAAACAGTAGAAAATTCTTTGGAAAACAGAGAGAAGTGAGGGAAAGTATTATTTTGAGCTCGACTATTTACAACAAATTTATGCATAATATTATATGGATGAAATGAAAGGTTGTCATGACAAGTTTACAACTGCTGGCAACAATTTAAAATCGGAAGCAGAAGTGCACGAGAGCAAACGGTAAAGGTTAATATAAACGAGGTGTGAGAAATATTCAAAAGAAACTTACTTATCGTCCGGAAGGTTGTTCAGATAGATGGGAAGTCTGCTGCCGGGGCTGAGCGTGGTGGGACCGATCTTCTTGTCTCCGTGGAAAGCGGCGGCGTAGGAGGCGAACGCAGAGAGCTGGATGGGGTTGGGGAGTTTGTACTGGATGACGGCCGTCAGGTCTTTCAGCTTCTCCAGAACGCTTTCCTCCTCGTGACGCAGTTGGACCATGAGTGTGTAATCCCCCTTTTCTAGTTTCGAAGCGTACTATAATCAGAATTATGATATTCAATTAAATAAACATTCGTATAAAAACTTTTTTGTTGTTTTTCAAAAGTAGTTTTTTGTTGATTATTGGCAGTCCTGAAAAATCCTATGAGTTCCAAAACGTAATTTAGAATTTCAGGAGAGAAAGTTTTACACGCCTGTAAATTTAAGGGAATCTATCTGCACCATAAATGGCGAAGTGGGGCTCCTCAGTTTATTCAGGACGCCCGCGTTCTTATGGCGTAATCGATCATGAGTATAATTCATTTCCTAGAGTTTCCAGGATTCTGGACTGCTCGTGGTGGAAATGCAGAACGAAGGAAACAACATTTTTTAATGCTTCGTTTTCAAATCAGGACCGTATCAAAACCAGATACCAGCTGGCACCTTTTTGCCAAGCTACAATCCGAAACCTGCGCTCTGGCTGGAGCTTCAAATACTGCGCGCGGGGGACGTCGAAACCAAACCTGATTTTTGGGTCTCAGTAATATACGGCACATATAACAAATCAACAAAAATAAACAAAATACTTATACAATGCAAAAACAAACACACAGACAACACACTGGGTACATGCAAAATGCGGGCAAACCACACTCAAACAATACAAACAACAACCAATAACAAACCCTACACCAAACACAAAAAACAACAACCACAAAAACAAAACAACAAACAAACCCCAAAACACAACAACACAATACAAACAACAATCAACAAACACACACAACCAACACCACAGCACAACAAGCACGAAACAACATTAACACTCAACACTCAAAATCAAAACTAAAAATACTACAAATAAACATCAATGGCATTAACACTAGTTTCGTCCCACAAAAATAAATGGCATAACTAATAACATTAAAACAGACTGTAAAAATAAGCAAAAATTTGTACCAGTTTTTGCTGAGAAATATAGATACCCCTTATCAAGATTCACCACCTCAAATATCAGTACATTACAATCAGGCGCGTATATAGGATTTTGCTGAGGGGGGGCGGTCTGCCAATGTCTCGGCGGGGGTTACGGCGCGAAGCGCTCTTACTGCGCCGCGTTGTGGCGCAAAGCCGACGCGAAGTGTCGGCCGAAGGTCTGGGTGGTGTTTTCCCATCCGGCGAAAGCGAAAATTTTTTAAATATGTACTTAGAAACTGCTTAAAAATTGTCTCCAGCGAATCTTACGGTTATAGTTTTACTTTTGTTTTTATAACCTAATTCTTACACAAAA
This sequence comes from Microlaimidae sp. YZB2_3, assembly GCA_030248175.1. Classification (NCBI taxonomy): domain Eukaryota; kingdom Metazoa; phylum Nematoda; class Chromadorea; order Desmodorida; family Microlaimidae; species Microlaimidae sp. YZB2_3. Next base: position 29,716 of record JASAMX010006767.1, read on the forward strand.
TGCTCATTACATACATAAATAACAGCACCAAGCCGACGCGGAGTGTCAATCGGGGGAGAGGAGGGGTGGGGAAATTTTCAGAAATATGCACTAAAAACTGCTTAAAAATTTTTTCCAGCGAATAATACGGTCATAGTTTTACATACGTTTCGATAACCTAAAGCGTTATCAATTTGTTTGTTACTGAGGTAGCAGCACCAAGCCGACGCAAAGCGTCGCCCGAGGGGTCTAGGGGGTGTCCCCCAGGCGCCGAAGGCAAAAATTTTTCTAAATAAGCACTAAAAAGTTTAAGAATGGTCTCCAGCCAATCATATAAGCATAGTTTTACTTTTGTTTTTGTAACCTAATTTCTAAACAATTTGTTTGTTACAGCTTTAAATTAGTATATAATGTTAAAACTTTGTACTATATCCAAATAAGGTTGTTTTTTTTTAATTTTTAATTCTATTAAGAAACAACCTGATTTATATGTAAATAATTGGTTAAATTATTTAAAAATATGCGCGACCGCAAGAGTTTGTAACTTATAAGCAAAAAGTGCGGTTTAACAAATAAAATTAAAAAAGTTTCACCTTCCCGCGAAACGGGGAAAATTTTTAAATTGTGTAATTTTATGCATTTAAGATGCACTACATTTTTATAACCTGAAAATAAAATAAGTAAAGGGGGACGCTTACAAAATTGGCTGGCTTTGCCAGCCAGGAGGGGAGGGGGCGGACCGCCCTCTTAATACTTAAATTCATATTTGACTCTTGAAATCAGTAAGTTAGAAGCAGTGAGTTAAAAAATGTCTTCGAGGCAGGCAGGAGCCAAGGCGGAGGTAGATGAGCCAGTGGCACTGCCTCCTATGTTCAAGTATTACATGCTACAAAGTAGGTAGGAAACACCTAATACCGCCTTTGAGGTACATGTAGGTAGGAAACATGTCAAAAGTAGCTTGACTTTGCACGGAAGTAGCAATAGAAGACAGAGTTGTGGCAAGTAAAAGGCAGCAAAGAATGTCTGAAAGGCAGGTATGAGACAGTGCGGAGACAGTCAAAACAATTTCTAAAGCAGGTATGAGCATGAGGCAGGTGGTATTGCGCTATTGCCTCCTATGTTACAGTATGCACACATCTTAGAGGCAGGTTGGCGTGGGAGGCAGCTAAAACTGTCTCAGAGGCTGGTAAATTTTAAAATGAGGCAGCAAAGTTTTGATTGGGACAGGTAAGAAGCGAGTTAAAACCTGCTTTGCCAATCGAAGTACCCTGTTTTTACCAGGATATGATTGCAAAGTGTTTGTTACAACCGTTATGCGCTTGCAAGTAAAAATTGTTTTAAAAATTATAAAAATTTTTATAAAAATTATTATATTATGAAATAAATATTATTTTATAATTTTACATTATTATAAAAATTGTCCCATAATTTAGGCACTATCCAAGTGGTGCCCCTGGGGCCCATTGGGGACCGTCGTTCTTACCATGGCACAGAGAGCTGTTGAGGCAGTTTGAGGTGGCACTCAGAAATGAAGATCCAGCCGTGTCACTGCCCTATTGGGATACAGTAATAAGTTTATGCTCACACTTTTTGATCCATTATGACCTTACAAGAATGAGAAAAAAGTTTATTTAATTCTATAGAAATTCTAATGTTTATAATGACCGTCGTTTATGTTTTATTATTTTTCCAATATTCTAAAAGATCTTGTCTTAAGATCGTGTAAGACAAGAGTTTTTTTTTTGCAATATTGAAATAAAGGTTTTCAGGTATAAAGTAAAAAGAAGTCAAAGTAAGGTTTCTACAAAAATAATGTCGACTAAAAATCATTTTTAAGCAGGCATATTTCGCTAAAAAAAGTGATCTAGATGATAGTTATATTAATTTGTTTCAGCTAAAGCTAAACTGTATATATAAATCGACCAAATCGTTACCAAAATTTTCTCACGTGAAATTTTTTTCTAGCCCACATTGTTTTTGCACAGACTTTAGGTTGAGGTAAAATTCAGTACTTTAATTTATCTATAATTTCTACTCCGCAATTCGAAATGAGTAATCATAAATTCATTATAAAAATATTTATTTTGTTTACAGTGCTTAAGTTATAGGCAAATAAAATCTATCTGATCTCGATAATTGCAGTGTTTAATCGACTAATTTAACAACAAAACCACTCAAAATGTTTTTTTCAAGCGGTAAAATAATAAAGATCAAATCTTTTATTTTAATAATTATTTATCAAATTACTTAATTTAAAACCCAGTTACAAATTTTTTAAGGGCTAAAGTTGGCTATTTTTTGTATATTTTGTGAAAAGGTGAAGTTAAAAAAATTCTGCGTTCTTAATTGGTTTTTAAAAATAACATCATTACCGCACAATTTTAATTAGTCCTCTCATGTCTGCATTTTAATTTTCGACGCCAGTCAGATATAATTCAACCATAGTTTTGTTCGCACTGCTTGCCAAAATTTAAATTAACCCGGTTTATCCAAATGTCGCTTGGTATTACGGCCCATAAAATCGACACAAACATTTATAGATTTTTTTAATGTTCTGAAACCTAAGCGGTAAAAAATGAAAACTTTTATTATCAAGCAAGTTTTTCTCGATCATACACAGATTTTTTTGCTAAATTGCATCATTTAACAATTTTTGTAAATTTAATAAAACTCGAGTAATTTTTAATAATTTTTCCATTAGACACCGCAATTCTGTCAAACACCTTCGACACATACTTTCTTATACAGTATATGTTATTGTGTGCGATTATAATATTATTAAATTGCCCCATAAAATTTTGCCTAAACAGGTGCAGCAGCTGTCTCCTAGAAAGGAAAGCACCACATTTCAACAAAAATTTGCATATTCTGCTTATCGCGAGTACGAGTGACCGTTTGATTTTTTTTTTGCAAAAGTAAAAATCTAATCGTTAATCGCGTAACCATTCGGTAGCAGACGGAAAGTGTTAAGTTATTTTAGACTCTTGACTGGGGCCTTCCGAATGCCAGACACTCCATCTTATGGACGCCGATGTTTTTCGGGAACGGAGATGGGTACGTGAGGAATGGTCCTTTTGGGAACTGGCCCACTCTGACCCATCTGTCCAAAAAACCGCACATAAAAACTCTCTTTCGGGACATAGGGAACGATAAAAGGGGCCGTCTCCTCAGCCCCCATAATGTTAAATGGACGGAGACAAGAACGAATTTCAGCGATTTCAACTTTTGCCAGAAGAAAACATTTGAAGTTTTGCACGGGTTAAATCACCTCTGGGTGGGTGGGTTTATGGAACCGATCAGACAGAGTCCGAACGACCCCGTTTTCTACATGTTACACACTTTCGTTGATTATATGTGGTAAGTGGTTTTTGTATTTTATACTTATATATTTATTTAACCCAATTACCCGTTATGCGTTTTTTTTGCTTTGCACGCTGCAGATTTATACTGTCATGTTTCTTGTGCGTTATATATACAGCGTTTCTTGCAGCCCTCAAATTTCCCATAATAAATAATTTATAAACTGTGTAGTTTATATTGCAAAAACATGAGTTGCGCGCAGCTCATTGAGCGTTCAGTATGATGAATAGTGCGTTCACTTTTTTCTGGGAAAGTTTTTCAAATATAAAATTAGGGAGTCAACAGTTGAGAACCCAATTTCCAAACCTTAATCTTACTTTTGTAATTCAAAGGTTTTATGTGCTGAGTACACATCCTTAAAACTTCTTTCATTAAAAGTGGTATTTTTCTGTAATAATGATTCACAATTATCTAAATCGAATACAAGTGCTCTGCATTTTCTTGTTTCTTGGGTTATTTTATATGCTGGCGTCGTCAAAAAATCAGGGAAGTTGGAACCACAAAAAAAGAAAGTTGGAGTTAAAAAAACAACTAGCTTAGATTTAAGTATAAAGTTATTTCAAGGTTTCACCCACTTTAAGCAAACGGCCATATACTGCCTATTTTCTAGCTCAAAATTACCTCAGGTCCGATTTTCCCAAATTTTTCGTCTTAGCGTTTCATCAGTAGGAATTTCAACTTCCTTCCCAAATCCCGTGGTTTTAATGTTTTATAGGGAGAACTTTCGACAAACCAAGCAGGATTACTGGCAACGAGAAAACGAGTTCGTAGAGCCGGACGGGATTTGCAAACCCCCGCACGATTACAATGCCCCCATGATCCCTTTTAACGGGACCTATAACAAAGACGGGATGTCCAACGAATACACCCAGATCTGGTACCAGTATGAGCCAAGACCTAAGTGTCTCAATCTCGCAACGGATGGGAAGGAAGAATGGTCTTGCGGATCTAAATACTTGTTTTGCGACACCAAGTATGATATTTTAATGACAATTGTTAAATATTCTAAACAGAATGTTTTTTAAAAGTGCTTTTTGTCAATATTTAGTTATTCAATTACCTCAATTTTCTAAAATTGTCCAAAAAATGACACCTTAATGAATGACACAGTTTTTATTGATTATAATTATATATAATTCAGAAAAAAAGTTTTGTTTTCAGGCAACGCAGGTGTCGAACCAAAATTATTATCGGCGGAAATTGCAAAAGTCTTGAAAATATGGAGGCTTGTTATGATTCAAAATGTATCAATGGGACATGCACTGACACCAGAGTTACATTGCCTATTCCAACGTTCACCACATTCCCTATCACCAAAAGAATACGAACTACCACCAGATCTCCTCGCAGGCGTTTGGTTACAAGAAGGAAAACTACCCCTTGGCCATTTACAACTCGGTTTTCATTTGCAACCGGAAATATAACAAGATCTACTATTCAATGGTCAATTCAAAATTCACTAAACACCACATCTGGTGATACAACTCAGGTCGCTGAAACAACAATACCTGGTTCGATTGCTACAAGAAATACCACCAGCATATCTAATACACAAAAAAACATGACAATTACTACCCCGTTAACTACTGAGCGTATCACAAGCACATTTACTACACAAACTATAAGGACAACTACTTTGCAAACATCCAGCAAACCGACAACTACTACACCTCAAACCACTACTAGGACTAGCAGTGCCTCGGAAACAACTACTAAACAAGTTGTTCCAAACCCTACAATTACTTTTGAACACATTCCAGTTCGGCCTGAGATCGTCACAACTCGTCCTTGGACTACTTTCAGACCCAGAACTATTTTATGGCCTAAAACCACAGTCCGATATAGACAAACTATAAGCCATTTTCCTAATACTTGGCAACCAATTCAGACTCGCCGATTGACAAGATGGACTTTTCAAACAAGATTATTAACAAGACGAATAACAACGCCTGTCCCAAATATAAGCAGATCCACTGCAACTACAACCACTACTTCTACTGCTACTACTGCTACTGAGCCAGAAATACCATCAACTACAGAATATAATATGGCTTTTAATCTACCCAACACAACTCCACTTCCTATTCCTCAACTTGGACCAGGACCTTACCGCACAGCATTCATGAAGGTAATGCTTTTTGGTAAATACGGTCCCATCACCATTCCTGGGTATAGTATTAGGCTTCAGGGCTTAAACTATCCTGGATCATTCACAACTATGCCCTTGCAAAATTTCACTTATCCTGAACATCCAGGTATGGCTTACATTCAAATCAGAAGGCCCGAAGAAACACAAGGCTCGATAGTTCATGCAGAAGTGGTAGCTATAAACAATAGTAGTCATCCCTGTGTGCCTTATTGCTACGACATGCTCAATGATAAACTGAAGAAATGCTCTGGGCGTGTCCTGTTGACGTCGGATCCTTTTACTTCAGATCCCATCGCTTTCAGTCACAGCATGCAGGCAAAAAGGTACCTAAATGTGGACCTTTCTCGCCACCCTGACCGTTGGCGTGTCTACCCGCCACACTTAAACTTTTTTTGCGATGGGTCCACTGACACCAATCGTCTGAGCCAGTTCTTAAAGTCGGTAAAACCGAAGTTTTCTAGTCATCTCGGCCTGGTCCAGTTTCAGGTCCAGGTGATGGAAAAGAACTCTCCGTTTCAAATCAGGGAATCGGTTGGTGCCGAGGTTCGTGCCTTGGACATTGAGTTCCCCAGCCGGAGTGACAGCCAGGTATTGACGACTCAGCGGGATGGGGTCGTGTTCCTGCACGCTCGCAACCCCTACATAACGCCCAGACCGGTGAGATTAAAGGTCACTGTGACAAAAGGTAATGGGGGCACCTGCAACGCCACCTGCGCGGACAGTCGCGGTGTGGATATCAGCTGCAGCGGCAGCTTCACCCTCAGCAGGAGGGCGCCAGAAAGCTTTGACATTCCATTCACAACAGAGGAGATTGCCAGCAATTTTATTGGGTGGACTTTGCTTGGACACCCTAAAACCTGGTCGCTTAGAATTAGTCCACTTAAGTTTTATTGTTGATATTTATATGGTGCAAGTCTCCTTGAAATTATGAGACCTGGTCATGTAAATTTAGTTTTATTAATATTTTTGAATAATTATGCTGATATGCATTCTGCGGGTTCCTTGGAAACATCAAGACCTTTGGTCTCCAGAAAATGGTTTAAATAATTTTTTATTCATTGGTGATTTGTCCATGTTTCCTGTAAATTATGGCCATTTGAAAATATACTGCCACTGATTTAGTTCACTAAATTGTTGATCTGCCCTGTTTATATTTTGTATGTATGTATAAATAAATATTCCACAACTTGTGGTGACTCAGTCTTTTTTCTTTTCACTTTGATCTTTTTCTGTAATGAGTTTTGTGCGTTAGTTTAATCAATTTTTTTTGTACTGTAACAATTTATTTTGTTCAATATTTAATCAAGATTATAAACTGTTGGTCTCAGTTTTTAATCTTTATTTTCAAACATTTAATTTAGTGTTGTAAAAAGTTATTTGCTGAAAGTGTTGAAACAACTGATTTTGAAATAATTAAAATTTTAATTAGTAATTTGATTGAGCCCTCTATTTTTATTAATTCATAAATTATTTTTAATTTTAATCGTTTCTAAAGCATTATAAAATCCCGTTTGTTTTGTAGCTTTATTTAGATTAAATATTTTTTAGATCGTAAATTAATTTTATTGTTATTTTTGTGGTTGTATTGTTGAATTTAAATATTGGTACATTGTTGTTATTTTATTACTCGGAAGTATTACTTTTTACAACACTTATGTATGTTTTCATCGAAAAGTAATATTTGAAACAGCATGTGTTTATTTAACCCTTTGGGATCTTTTCCGCTGCAAATCCGCAGAACACCTTCTGCGCCAGTGCTGCACTGTGTTAAAGTTCGCATCCGACCGACCGGGGACACACTGCCGCACTGCCGCGGAATCCCTGTTGCGGATTTGCAGCGCTTTTTGGATGAAAAACTCCCAAAGGGTTAAAACAATATTATCATTGTACGAGTGTTATTCGTTTTTGAAAATGTACTCTGTACAAAAAAATGAGACCTGATAAAAAATTTAAATGCTTCAACTAATTTTTTTCATTTTTATACTATTAATTTTATTTTATAGCTTAGAGCTTTAACATCAGCATAAGAAAGGGTGGAAGCTACAATATAATAGAATTTATATAGCTAAGAACTGTAATTTTATCTTGGGAAATATAATATAGTCATTTAATCTTTTGCGTCTTTTGGTTCGAGCCTAAGAAAAGCTAATGTTACGACGCAGTATAAGTAGGAACATATTTTTTAAGGTTTACATAAGATATTTATCTATTAATTAACCCTTTTGTATTCTTTCCGCTGCAAATCCGTAGAAGGGGTTCAGTGCCATTGGTTCTGACTCTCAAACTCAAGGTTTCTTGGTCCGCGTGAAGTTTAACACTGAGCAGCGTTGGGTTGGAATTCCTTCTGCAGATTTGAGGCGCTTTTGAACGAAAAAATTCCAAAAGGTTAACCAACGAAGAGTAAAAAAACCTTTTGTTTTAAAAATTTCAACTCATAAAAAACCCACCGGTAAATCATGAAAAACGGGTGTGGTTAAAAAAATTACCTCTGTTTTTTTGTAGTTTTATATGAATGAGGTAACTTTTTAATAAAATTGACAATTATTTTGTAATTAACTAGATTGTAGTTAATTTGTTTTATAGTACCGTATAATGAGATAATCTTGTAAGCTCTTCTAAAATTCTTTAACACGATTAGTTTTAATTTGTAATGTAGCAGTATTGGCAAATAAAAGTAGCAAAATTTACAAAAACATGAATAGATTTTTATAATATGCCTATGCTATCATAAAATTTATTGACCATGTATGATGTAAATACTTTTCTGGCATTTACCAGCATTTTCTGTTTTTTTAAAGTTTATAAAAAATATTTAATTTAATTAATATTTTTGAATTATAAAGATAATTTCTTGGCGTTGTATTTTTTGACATATTTGTGCTAACTAAATAATTTTTGTGTTTGATTGCATGAAGTTAAACAAATCACAGCACTAAAGTTCAATATAATATTTTTGGTGGTTTTAGAGATTATTAAAACAAAATTAGTCGTTTTTTATAAAAAAAATAATTGAAAATTACAAAATCATTATGTACTTTTTATTTTTTTTTAATTAAAAATTAAACGACACAGTATGCGACTTATGTGAGACTATCGTAAAACGTGAGATTCATACATTGTAACCTAATTTCCTATTTATAAACTAGCTTGAAAAATGCTCTAAGAATGGAATAGGAAAAAAGCGATTTTTCCCCGGGCGTATGTTTAGACAGAAAAGATGTGGACTAGTCTGAGAGGAACATTATGTGGACTATAGGAAATTTGGATTTGCGCGGTGCCGTGGGGCTTAATCTCCGTGTGGTGCCCCCACGCCACCGATAATTCATTTATAATAAACATAAAAAATAATAATAAGAAGAAGATGAATTTAAATTACAAAATTTACCCACGTTGTTCAATTATAGTTAGTGCGGTGCAGTGGCGCTCCAGTGCCACCGAAAATTTAATTATATTTTTTTGAAATAAGAATATTTTTTTGAAAAAAATAATAACAAGAATATTAACATTAATTACAAAACTTACCTACGTTCTCTAATTATAGTTCGCGCAGTGGAGTGAGCCTAAATTGGCCGTGTGGCGCTCCCGCACCCCCAATGAGTGCAAAGATGAACATGCATTGCAAAATTTATCCACGTTCTCTAATTATAGTTGCCGCGGTGCCGTGTGCTAAATTGCAGTGTGGCGCCCCCGCGGCACCGATGATTGGAACTGTATTTTTTGAAATAAAAATAATAATCAGAAGAAGACGAAGATGAACATGAATTACAAAAATAACCTGGTACCCCACTTATAGTTGGCGCGGCGCCGTGAGGCTAAATCCCAATGGGCGCTCCTGCGCATTTTATGATTGCAATTATTTTTTTAAATAAAAAAATCAGAAAAAAAAAAGTTAACATGAAGTACAAAATTTATCCAAAGATTTTTTAATTATAATTGGCACGGTGCTCTGTACCTAAACCACCGCGCTGCGTTTCCGCGCCACCAATAATTTGTTTGTTGTTTTTTTTTGAAATAAAACTAATTATTTCATCAGTAATGCAAGAATTAAAGAGTATTGTGTTGTTTTTGACGTTTCCCGCCTTTTTGAAGTAGATGGGGCTGGGAACTGAAGCGATTTCTGCCACCAATTAAAAATCGAGCACAATCTTCTACGGTTATGGTGCAGTTTCTACAAGGGGCTGTCCGTTGTCTCTTGTCTGCTCTGTACAATCTTATTGTTGCCAAAAGACTGTTATTGTGCGGTTGGTAGTTTTTATTTGTTAAATTTTTCAATTTTTTATTTTGATCAATAAATGAAATGAAATGAATCAAGGACCTAAATGAAAAAAGTGCTTCATAAGAAAGTTGCGTAATTCTTTCTTTTTTTTCAATAAGCCCATGTTTATTTTTGATCAATCAGTAAGAAGAAATATCGATTTTAAGGATTAAGCGTTGGAATAATAATAATAAGAAAAAAGATTCTGATATTCAAAATTTACTCACATTCATTAATGGATGACGTCGAGCCGTGGGGCTTAAATCGCCCCGTGGCGCTCCCGTGCCACCGAGGAAAGGAAAACCATGACGGTTTAACGCGTATATTCATTATATTTGAAATAAAAAATGTCAATGTTTGGACGGTTAAAAAATTACGGATGTTGGTATGTTTTGCGAACGGTGAAATTTAACTGAAAATTCTGCGTTCCGATTCGTGTTTACATGCAATAACTTCAAAATTTTAATTGAGAAACTAAAGCTTACGATCCTTGATTAAAGTTGTTTTTGAAGCTTACCATGATAGCTTTGTAAGTTTTATCATGATAAAAAAAATCTCAATTATAATTTAAAATATGCTTTTGAAGAGTCCCCTACCATTTTAAATGTTTTAATGATATTTAAACATTAAAATATATTGACAGTGCTGTAATGAACGTTTCAAAAGACGAATTTCCACTTTAAATCGAAGTAACAAACAACAAATATTTTTATTCTTATTTTAATCAGCAGCTATGGTTGATCGCGATTGATTCATATTCTTAAAATCGCAGTGTTATTGTTAGTTACTTCATAGATTGTCTCTTCTTTTTTTTTTTGAACAAATCTAAAGAACAAATATTAGCCATTTTCTACAATCTTTTCTCCCAGCTGCAGCCGTTTACTATTCGTTCACAGTGGTGCTGTTTATGTTTGACCGCAAGTGCGAGCTTACTGTGATCACCACCGCGGCCAATAGCGGTCATGCTGTCTTTTTTAAAATAAGTCTCGCTACAATAAAACTGCACACAAAGTGTCGGAGTTCTTTTTTTATTCGGTTTTATAAACAAAAGGAACAAAAACGGAGACTGATTAACCGACATCCTAGGTGACTGAGGTATGATCGTGTGACACATACACCCTATGTGTCCCTTTCGTGAAAACTCAAAGTACAAGCGTTAAAAGGCGGTTATTTTTCCCATTTCATTGTCTGGCCAAGAGTGTAATGGATAACACGCCAGACGACTTTGAAGGTTAGAGGTTTAATTCCTGTATAGGTCAAATTTTTCAATAAATTTGGCTGTCTAAATTTTTCAGCACCTGGGGCCTGTTTCATAAAAACTTTTGTAAATTTTCATTTTACATATCTCCGCCTATTTTTTGTAAAATATACGATAAATGTTTTTCGACTTGTAATTCAGGGAGAGCATCTCCGTGTACTGCTCTGCGCTGATTGATGCGAGCAACGTCATTTCAGTTCCGCTGATTGATCAATATTTGCCGTGTCGTATATTCTCTATTATGTAATTTACAAAAAATAGGCGGATTTTTTAAAAAAATTTACAAACGTCTTTATACAATAGGCCCCTGGGGCCTGTTTTATAAAAACCTTTGTAAATTCTCATTTTACAAATTTCCGCCTATTTTTTGTAAAATACACGATAAAGGTTTTTCGATTCGGGTTTTTTATAATCAATATTTCACGTCTCCTGTATCGTCTATCATGTAACTTACAAAAAATAGGCGGAGACTTGAAAAATGAAAATTTACAAACGTCTTTATGAAAAAGGTCTCTGGTTATTTTCGCTTCTAGTTTGGGTCGTCATAATCGTGGTGAGACGTCGTCTTGACCACGGTGTGTTTGTACCTGGCCCGCTCATGCGAAGGTGCTAGGTGGTAAATTTCGTGTGCCGTGGAATTTTGGGAAGATTATGGGAAAGAGTGAAACAAGTGTGTTGGGCCGAGATTCACAAAACGGGGTTATTGTTGGACAAACTTGGTGTCAGTTAATCCCAGACCAACTCGTCCGGGATTAACTAACACCGAATTAGGCTGGGATTACACCATAGTTAATCCGGGGGTTATACCGGGGTTAACTAAACAGAGTTAGTCGTGAAATAACCCCGCTTTAAGAATCTCGGCCTTAGTTAAGTTGAATTTTTGCAAATTTCTGAGGATTATTTTAAATAAGAAAAAAAATTTTCCAGGCTTTGTCCTCGCAAACTTTGTTTTCAAATTTTAAGCAAGCTGGCCGGGTCGGATTAGAATTATAATTTTTAGGAAATACAGATTTTCTGACGAAGAAACAAGTTGTTCTTTTGAAACATTTAAAAATTAAAATATTTCCACTATATTGAGGACAAAACCTGGAAAAAAAATTTGTCTTATTATTTGCGTTAGTGATAGCCATCCTACCTAAAAATACCATATACTCTAACTCTAATTACTTCTATGTAAGCTAAAGTTAAAAACCTTCAGGCTGAAATTAAGGGCGTAACCGCTCGCCGTCAGAAAGAAAAAACAATAAACGCGCGAAAAAAATATAATAAAAAAAAATTGGCACAGATGATGTAACCAATTATTATTAACTTGCGTCAGGTGTTTCTCTACACGTGATATTTTCTGGAAGAACGAGTGGTTACTTTACCACCCGGCTGTTTTCACCCTGATAAAATTCGTCTTTAGTGAGTGACTGATTAGACTGCCCTCTAATATAATAGAAAAAACAGGTGAGGGAAAGAGCTACGGAGTTCTTACCATTTTAAGCGAAGGAAGCGCTCCTCATTAAATACGAAATTTTAGTGATATTCCTAACTAGAGATGCATTGAGCACTAGATTTTAAATGTGAGCTGAGCATTACTTAGTACTCACAATTAAATTAATTGTGAGCTTGAGCCTGAGTACTCACAATTAAATATATGTGAGCACCTATTAGTATTGAGCATTTGTGAGCCTGGCAAATTTTCAAATTATACTTACGTATAGCATAGATTTCATAGGATCGTATGACATAAGCACAGAGGGGATTGGTAAGCACCAAGGCAACTCATAAAACACCGCGAAACACATGAATTTCAGATAAAATTAAAATTTTTAAATAAAAAAATGCAAGGCCCCATGGCGTGTAAAAATGAAAATAGATAAACAATTATATTTCAACTCTGAATTTTTTTTGAATAAATCAAATAACAAGGATATTTTTCTTGATTTTAAAGATTTATCATAATTTTTTTGTGATTTTTTAGCCAAAAGAGTTATACTGATTTAAAAATCAAAAGGAATAGAATAAAAAGTTAGAATAAATGCTTGCATGTACTAATAATATTTATATAATTCATATTTTTATGTATATTAAATAGCATTTAACATGTCACATGAAACAAAAATGTTTTAATTGTTGATTTTATTATTTAAACTTTCCAGGGGGAAATTTAGTATATTATTAAAAATCTTTTTTTTTAATTTAGTAATTTTTTTGCACAAAATTGATGTGAAATATAGAATAAAATATTAAAGGAGCGCTGTCACAAATCAGATTCTTATAACGCACTAAAAGGACTACTTCTTTAATACAAAACCTATCTACCTCAAATTCGATATTTTTGGCTTTTCGAGACCTATTGGACACATTTATAAATTTCAATTTAATCGGTTTAGTAACAAAAAAGTAGTATTATCCAGCGTTATAGGAATTTGATATGTAATTATATCTCGCAAACGAAGCAATCAATTTTGGCGGAAATTCTATTAATCTAAAAACTAAAAAGGAAATATTTTCACATATCCATGTAATTCTTTTATGAATTGACCTTTTTGGAGTTTTTTATAAAAATATTAGCTTGTGCTCCAAAATCTTGTAACGTTTTGTCGAAATATTTTACAAGGCCAAAAATAAGGCTTTTGATGGCATTCTCTTTTACGAAACAAATTTTAGAGCAAAAATATATACAAAACCAACGTGTTATTTTGTTTATTTTGAAACCTTGATTAAAAATTTTTACAAAGTCAAGATGTCAAGATATTTTGTCAAGATATTAGTATTTTAGTAAAAAAACCCAGCATTTTTACCCTAAAATGGTCAGCCAATCTTTGGAATTAGCAAATAATGCTGGATTTAAGTCTTTTCTTAAAATTTTTATTCAAATTAAAAAGTGCTAATTTTATTATTTGAATTATTTGTTTCGCCAGTTTTCAGCACGAAAAAAAACGAAAAAATATAACTTGATTAAAATACTTGTACTGTTTGTTGAATATTTTTTTGCTTTCCACGTTTCACAAACATGGGATCTTAGGATTTTTTTTTAAAGAAAATAGTAATATTTCGAGAAATAATCTATTAAAATCAAAAAATAAATAAATCAAGGAGTAAACATCTGTTCTTTCTTTAATATTTTTTTAACAAAACTTTTTGCAGCAAAGAAGACATTGTTCCAGGATAAAATGCCCAAAATCCCTATTTCGGCCTTTTTTAAATGGCCTAAAAATATTTAAACAAAAAACTGTTATAAGGTTTTGGAGCGTAGGATAAAGTTTTGCAAAAGAAATGGTCGAAATCAAAGACAAAACTTTTTACTGAATTTTTAAGTGTATATTCTGACACACATCCTTTTTGTAGAAAATTTATAGTTTTTTTAAATGAAAGTGCAAAACCAACAAACAAAACCATGAGTAAAAAATATGCAATTTATCAAAAAATGCTTAAGTACTGTCATGGACAAAGAGTGACACCCATAAGCCATTTAATAAAATGCTTTGTGAATAGTCTTAAAAATTGCACATTTCTTCGAGTTATGTCATAATAATGGTCTATTCTTTATTAATTCGTGTGAAATTATGTATTTATTTATTTACGTGAATCCAGATAAATTGAGTTGTTCCATTATTAAATTAAAACAGGCTCTTTGTTATAACTGTCATGAATTAACAAAGAATATGACTTTAAAATAAAAATATTATTTAAACAGACTGAAAATGTTGTTATAGTGGTATATTCTAACTAGGCTTTGTATTTAGGACTAGAATATCGTTTGGTGAAGTATAATATATATTTTTTTATTTTTTAGGGTCAAGCTCAAAATTAAGCTAATTAGCTTGGGCTAATTGTGAGCTTGAGCCTGAGATTTATTGTGAGCTTGAGCTTGAGCTTAGTACTCACAATTAAATATATGTGAGTACCAATTGGTATTGAGCATTTGTGAGCAGCTCAATGCATCCCTATTCCTAACCCTTGCCGACCTAATACTCTAATTGGTTCTGTCTAAGCTAGTCATTTGCCTATACCTTCTTATAAAATCCAACGGAGCTTCTGCCACTTTAAGCGAAGGAAGCGCTCCCCCTTAAATGAGTAATTTGACGCTTATAAGCTTAGAAAATATACTTAATAAGGAAATTTGGAAAAATAATCCGTATAACAATACCCTTTATTTGTTCATGAAATTGACAAAAAAACAGGGCGAAGCTCATTAGATTTGAAAAACAAAATATTATTCTGGGGAACCGAACTAGTCTAAGCATAACGTCGGGGGTAATAGGACTGCAACAGATACATATGTCAGGTTCTTCATTCTTTTTTAGAGAAATTTTTGAGGTTAGTAATAAAATGTAACCAGTTTTATTAAACTAAATTTTTTATATTAAACTGGCTTAAAATAACATCTATTCAAACAACACTCAGTTAAAATTAAAATTATAAATATTCAATATACAAAGGAATATCTTTGAAAACATCTTTCAAAACAGTGAGCCTAAAAATCACAGATACACGAGCACAATTCTAATAAATAACATCATAAAAAACATAAAAAGGTGCATATATATGTTATATATTGTTTTTTTTTTAAATTAATATGACTATTTTAAACTCTAGAACACAAACCAGTTTTTAAATAGTGGTTTAAAAATTTTTTTTTAAAATGTATGTTTTTAAAAAAAGGAGAAAAACATTAAATTTAAATTTGATTTTTTTTCTTTTTTTAGAAAAAGAGTAATTTAATCTCGAACAGACTACAATGTATTTATGACAATTAAAAAAATTTGTCTGAAACAAAAAAAATTTTACATTTTAACTACACTACACTTAAAAAAGATACAATTCGAGAGCAGGGGTGGTTTAATATATGCTGAAGGTTTAATCCGACTTAAAATTAATCTGAGATTAGCGATTGTCGACACACAGTAAACATACTAACAGTATTGATTAACTAACGGAGTTAATAGACTTTATCTCAGATTAGATCACCACTAATCCGGATTAGCGGGAAAAACCCGGAAATTTTTAATCCACCTCCGGAGGTGGTTTAAAAATTTGCATAAATTAACAATTTAATCTCGAGTTAGTGACGATTTAATCTGAGATTAAACCTAATCTCAGATTAAATTCGTTAAACTCGATTATCTAATCGATACTGCTAGTGTGTTTACTGTGTGTCGACAATCGCTAATCTTTTGATTATTTTAAGTCGTATTAAGCCTTCAACATACCACCACAGAAAATCGTAGAAAAGAGTTCAGCTATCGTTCATAACATTTTTGTTTTAAACTAATATTAGGGCAGCTTAACGTTATAAACACTAGAAATTTCAAATCATTAATTTCCTATAGACACCTTGCACTGGAACTCGGTTTATACATGAAGTATGCAATATACATAAGCGTCACCATAATAGATAATTACCGTATCTCCTACATATCTTTCGTAGTATGCAGATCAACCGATCCAAATTTCGCGCGCCTTCGATCGGTTGATCTGCATACTACGAAAGATAAGTAGGAGATACGGTAATTATCCATTATGGTGACGCTTACGTATATTGCATACTTCATTTATAAACCGAGTTCCAGTGCAAGGTGCCTCTATATAAAAATTCATAAAACTACAGTATATCCCAATTTATTCATTAATCCAATAACGAATCAGTTTTACTGTATTATTTTCTTTTTAAAATAAAAGCAAAACATACTTTCACAATTTATATACTTTATTTAAGTACAGCCCTATCACTGACGTTTTGGAATGCAATGTTTAATAAGTTTTAGTTTTAGAAATTCTTCAATAATTACAAAATTTACATAACGGCTGGCTGGGTTCATACAAAATTAGCAAAACATATTTTCATAGTTTATATACTTTATTTAAGTACAGCTATATCACTGACATTTTGGAATGCAATGTTTAATTAAGTTTTACAAATTCTTCAATAATTACAAAATTTACATTACGGCTGGATGGGTTCATACAAAATTATAAATATATTGCAAGACATTGAGATAGTTTAATATTATTTATTATATTACAAAATATGTTGTAAAATTCGAATACTAGGTACAAGAAGTTTTAAAAAATAAGACAATCCAAAATAATAATGGCACTACTTAAACGACAGGACTGGTATATTAAATTAAATGCATCTATTAATTAATAGCGCCAAACATTTTTTTAAGCTACACAATGGTAGGGCAGGGCATTTCATATTTTTAAAAAGTTACACCACCCGTCTTAGATAAAACCTTGTGGGGGTTATCAACATAGGTGGGCAGCCTCTCGGATTTTGGGGGGGGGGGGGTATAGGGGGGGGTCAAATTTTAGGGGGGGGTGTCCAGCAAGACCCCAATTTTGAGGGGGTGGTTGTTGGTGTACCCAATATTTCCGCGCTGCCTTAAAATGAGCTTGAAACGCGTAAAAAAACGTAAACCAAGCTTATAAATGTCTTTAAAATTGTGTAAGATTAAAATAAGACCTTATGTGCAACTTATAAATTTTATTTTTTTTAATTCTTTTAATAATAATGTGCAATGGCGCAGTCAGGATTTCATTTCAGGGGCGTGCGGTCGGTGGGGGGGGGGGAAGAAAAAGTGTTGTCAACGCGGCGCAAAGCGCCGCCGCCTGCGCCGCGTAGGGCTGCCGCGTCGGCGGGTTCTGGGGTGTTCCCCCAGCCGCCGGAGGCGAAAATTTTTTAAAATATATACTAAAAACGGCTTAAAAATGGTCTCCTGGTGATCGCGTGAACATACATTTTTCTTTTGTTTTTTTACTTAATTTTTACATAATTTTCTGTGATCTTAAAATTTGAGTTGCAGGGGAGTTTCAGAGGAACAATTACGCCGGAGGAGGAAAATTTATATTTTGATGCGCTAAAATACACTAGAAATTTTAATTGCAAATGATACTTAATTACAAAATTTTAAGGTTTTTTATAGCTATACTATCTATTTATAACATATGTTTTAAAACGTTAAAAAAAGGATAATAGTGTTTTAGTAGTTTTATTAAACATGTATGCCTTAACTACTGAATGGGATAATTGATTTGCAATAATGAAAGACTAAGATAAATTGCCAATATTAAACTGCCCGCGTAGAGGGGAAATTTAAACTGCCCGCGTAGTGGGGGAATTTAAAGGTAATAAAAGGTAATTAATGGGGAAATAAGGTAATAAACACTCTGCGCGAGTGTGGAATATTTTTTAGTCTTTTTATAACACTTAAAAAATTTTCTTTGGGAGGCGAATTTGGGGGGGGGGGTGTCCCCGACTACCCCAAATCTAGGGGGGGCCTCAGCAAAATCCGAAATTTTGGGGGGTGGGTAGACCCCCCCCAACCCCCCCCCCCCCTGCCCACCTATGGTTATCAATGTACTTTATAAAAATTTAAATCTCATCTCATTGCGTCGCACAACAAATATAATTTTCAGATTTTTTGCATATGAAATCTACCAAAAATGAGAGCTAGATTTTGATATAACAGATATTACATCATAAAATCCGATATTTTTTCAATACAAGTAGCCCGTGTTAGCCATGCGGCTGACAAATTATTTTTTCTTTAGTTTTTTGATTCATTTGCTAATTTATAGGTTCCACCTTTTTTTTTTGAAAATGCGTTGTCCAGCATAAAAATGTCTCTGTGAATTGTTTCAAATATTTAACCCTTATTATGACATTTCCCGGACTGTTAGCTTTGGATTGATATCTCGTTTAGCTCCATCTGGTTTGTGGTTGGGGAGGAGGGTCCCTCCCCTTTTGGTGAAAATGCATTTTCCCGCATAAAAATGTCCATGTTGACCTTTCAAAAATTAAACTTTTTAAATTTATTCTGGCTCTCCACTGAGTATTAACTCTTACCAAAAGTTTGGAAGTAGTCCAGTAAAGTAGGCTAAAAACTGCAAAAAAATAGCGATGATGGCGTTATAATAGGTCTAAAATGGCGCAGACCTGTGCACTGCTCCCTAGCGGGGTTTTATTGGAGGGGACAACTCCAAAACGGGGGGTACGGGTGCAAATTTTGGAAACGGGGGGCAATAAAACGGGGGGCAAGCAGGGGAGAAGAAAAAAAAGAGAAAAAAATGAAAAAAAGAGAAAAAAAAAGGAAAAGGGAAAAAGAGACAAAAAAAGCGAAAATACGGTAAAATAGGTCTAAAATGGGTTAAAATGCATTGAAAAAGGCTAAAAACTGCAAAAAATTCGCGATGATGGCATCATTATAGGTCAAAAATGGCGCCATAATTTTAGGGTACTTTTTTATTTTTTGGCGGGAGGGGCAATAAAGGGGGGGGGGCGCAAATAAAGCGGGGGGGTATTTCCAGACCGTGCACAGATCTGATTTATGCCACCTTTGATCCAAACGAATTCACATAGATTTATTTACATGAAAGTTTTTGCACACCTGAAAAATATCATTGTCTAAAAGACTAGAGAGATTTCTATTTCATTATTATCATTACGTATAAATCACAAAACTTATTACATATTACAAGCATAGGCATAGGTGGGCAGGGGGGTTTGGGGGTTATATCCCCCCAAAATCCCGACTATACAGTGGCGTGCTCAGGATTTCATTTCGGAGGGGGGGGGGCGGTCGGGGGAGGTGGGTAAATACTAACCCTAAAGAGGGGGTCTAGGGAGCGGCATCCCCCAAGATTTTTGAGGTCTGGGGGACGAGAGTCCCCTAGCGGGGTCAAGAGGTAAAGCCCCTTATCAGGGGTATTCCGGGGGGGCAGAATGCCCCAAGGGGAGAACATTTTTAATTTAAGGCGCTAAAATACACTTGAAATTTTAATTCCAGATGATACTTATTACAAAATTTAAAGTTTTTTTATACCTATACATTTAAAACATGTGTTTAAAACGTTAATAAAAGGATAATAGTGTTTATAGTAGCTCTATTAAACATGTATGCCTTACCTACTGAACGGGATAATCAATTTGAAATCGAAAAACCAAAATAAATTGTCAATTGAAACTACCCGCGTAGCGGGGAAACTTTGGTTTTTTTGACTATTAATATGCTTTTAGAAAGCATTAGGAAAGATTTGGTATTAATAGTAAAGAAAAAATTTTTTCTCTCCCAATCAATCCGGCTTCGCCCGATTTCTGGGGGGGGGGGGCGGCCGCCCCCCCTTAAAATTTGGGGGGTCCGTACTAAAAACGCTAAAAATGGGGTATTTGAGGTATACCCCAAAAAAAATTTTGGGACACCCCCCAAATTTCGGGGGTCGGGTATACCCCACCCCCAAAATCTGGGAGGCTGCCCACCTATGAGTATAGGTTAATATATTTACGGTACCCAAAATGTAATATTAATACCATAAATAGGCAGCGGGCGGTTATATTATATTCCCCAAGATCTCGGAAACAGGGTAACCGGGACATCATCCCCTAAAATTTTGGCCATAATACCACTTTACAATTAAACGCTAAAAATGGGGTAAATAGGGAGACAACTTCTGGAGGTTTTTACCTTAGCCACAAATTGGATGATAACCCCCAAACTCGGGGAAGAAGATATACCTCCCAAAATCCGGGAAGCTGTCCACCCATGATTAATATGACTAAAAACAGTACTATAACACTCGTTTAGATAAACGCCGGTTTTTTATACCTGAACTTGTAAAATTGCCTACGTAAAATAACACCGGAAGCACAAAAAATAACGATTTTTTCCAAATCAATCAAGGTTTTCAATGTTGGCTTTATGAGATCTAACATATTATTGCACTATTATTAAACGATTATTACACAAAAGAAAAAAAACACACAAACTAAAGTCAGAATAATAATAACAATTAATTATTATTGTTCTAAAAATAATATATAAATCAATGTAACGGTTTCACACAGGATGTTGGTTTTTTTTCTCTCCTTTCCATTCCACCTCATTATACTCTGTCTTTGATTTTGATAATTTTTTCTGGAAATATCACCCCTACCCTACCCCCAATAGCCCACAAAAATTTTTTTACAAAAATATCTCCAGTGGTTCAGGAGTTATGACTCCCCCCAAAATGGCGTTCTTCGACAATTCTGTACGTGAAAGATTGCTGAATGGGTATAACAATTTAGGTTACAGATTATGCACTCAAAGAAAGCCGCTAGTTTCTACTTTAATTTGAAACTTTGATAGTTCAATCGAGGGTTTTTTGTACGAAAAACGTAATATCTCGATCAATTCTGCACCAATCTTGACGATCTAGGTATTAAATTAAAGTAGAAAATAGCCAGGGACGAACCCAAAGTTTCATTTGGGGGGCGGATTGTAGTACAAAAAAATTTGGGGGGGGGGACTCCGCCCCCCTCCGAAATTTTTTTTTGGGGGGGGAGGGGCTCCGCCCCCCCTTAATTTTTGAAAACGTTAAAAAACGCGGATAAATCTAGATAAAGCTGTATAATACACTGTTTTTGGCTTAATAACGTATTATCTAGTGTTTTTAGCGGTAAAAACATATTTTCTTAGTTAAAAATTATATTAGCACACATTGGCAGAGCCTGGATTTCACAAAAAAAGGAATTTAAAGACTTTTCAGACCCACCCACATTGTAAACCAAAGCACAAGAGCAGCATCTCGACTCCATGTTTTTTAGGGTACCTACCTACCTATATGAAAAAAATCCGAGCCAATGCTATAGGCGGCTGGAAAAATTAGTAGGGAAGAGGTACATAAATCAATCAATATGATTGTTTGTTTTGCTTTCGGTGTAGTACTTATAAAAAATATTGTACTAACTTTGAAATAACATTAGCATTAGGCAAGATAAATAGCGAGATATATGTATGTATACTATAAAAAGTGACCGCTGAGCGAAGCGAAGCGGAAAATATTTTTGGTTTTTGGTTAGCGATTAGTGAGGCGCTAGAAAATTTTGAATTTTTAGCCTCTGAAAACCCCCAAATTTGACTAGGCGACCATTTGGGGGGGCGCCCCTTCCCCCGCCCAACCACTATCCTTATTTTTTCCCTTGTTTGACCGTTTCGGGAAGGGGGCGGCCACCCCCCGGTTACGTACGTCCCTGAAAGTAGCCGCTTTTTGAGTACATAATTTTGTAACTTAAATCTTTGAGCAATCTTTCACGTACAGAATTGTCAAAAAACGCCATTTTTGTGGGGTTATAACTCCTGAATCACTGGAGATATTTTGTTGAGAAATTTTTGTGGGCTATTGGGCATTGGGGCAGGAATAAGGTTTTATCAAAAAATTATCAAAATCGAAGACAAAAAGTTTGACTCCGCACCGCACCTTTAACCAAATTACATAAGAGCTAATACACCTATTAAACTATGCATCCACTATTTTACACGTTGCTGCACCGCACCTGACCATTCTTCTTACATTACTCCGCGTATCTTGAATGGCTATTGCGCCCCCAAACCGCGGTGGCGCCATGTCAACGTAGCCGATGGCGCCACTTATCCTTGTCCTAACATCAAATGCAAATCTACATATTGAAGAGTGATGTTAGACGAAGAGTCTTCAACTATGGGGATGAAATCGTTTTCGCTCCCTCCTGACTTGGGAAGCACAAAAAATAACGATTTTTTTCCAAGTCAATCAAGATTTTGAATGATGGTTTTATAAGATCTAACATATTATTGCACTATTAGACGATTACATAAAAGAAAAAAATGTCAAACTATATCAAAGTCAGAATAATAATAATTATAATTATTGTTTCGAAAAAATAATATAACAATCAATGCAACGGTTTCACACTGGGTGTTAGTTTTTTCTCTCTCTATTCCACCTCATTGGTACTCTGTTAATCCCATTTAATCAATTTACATAAATAACAGCGAATACATATATTAAACTATGCACTCACTATTTTACACGTTGCTGCACCGCACCTGACCATTCTTCTTACATTGCTCTGCGTACCTTGGATGGCTATCGTGCTCCCAAACCGCGGTGGCGCCATCTCAACTCAGCCGATGGCGCCAATGATGATGTTAGACGAAGAGTCTTCAACTATGGAGATGAAATCGTTTTCGCTCACTCCTGACTTGTAATAGCGCCGGCCGACCCTGCACGTAATCTGCCTAGCGGATATAGGTTTAGGGGACAATGTACCAACAGATCAACATCACAAAATAAATTGTTATTATTATAACTATAATTATATTATTATGCATCGATCACTGCTGCGGCACCGGCGGCGGGCGTCTGGCTGGTATTGGCGGTGGCGCGATTGACGAAACCGATGGCGCCACCGATTTAATAATCTCCTTCTTTTGAAGTTCCGGTCCGGCGGAGTGCGCGGAGGGTCGCGGGGGCACTGAGGGGGGCGGGCCTGGCGGGGGTTGGGAAGAAATGGGAGCTGAAAAAGGGGTGGCGCCCGCGTTTTCGTTGGCGGAAAAAGAGGGCGGGGCAAAAGCCGTCGCCGGAAATGGAGCCTGGCAATCCGTCAGCGGATCCGGCCAATCAGCGTCCACGATCGGGGAGGTTTCTTTGCTTTTCCTAGGGGCCCGTATGGGTTTTCCGTCTATAAAATATTTACAAATTAGGTACACCTCGCATCGTAAACGATAATAAGAAAGTCAATAAAACCCTTACTGAGCTCATTACCTCCTTAAAAAAACATGAAAAGTTCAATAGTGCATGCGCGTTCTGTTAAAATATTAAAAAAACTTTTAAAACAAATGGATACCTGTACGATGCTGTGCCCCCTTCTAGTTTGCTTATGTGACAGAGTCAAGATTATAGAGGTTGCAGTTCTAAACTGATCTTTATGTAAAAAAGATCAGACGTGTGTACTGCCCCCCTGAGGGTTTTATTGGGAGAGGGAATTCCAAAATGAGGGGACACGGGGGCAATTTTTTTTTGAAACGGGAGGGGCAATAAAACGGGGGAGGCAAGCAAGGGAGAAAGAAAAAAAGGAGAAAAAAGAAGGGAAAAAAGGGGAAAAAAGCGAAATTTACGCAAAAATAGGTTTAAAATAAATTGCATTAAAATCGGCTAAAAACTGCAAAAAATCGCCATGATGGCGTCATACTTTTTCATTTTGGTTCTGAGGGGGCAGTAAAACGGGAAATATTCCGGGGAGGAGGGAAATTTCCAAGACCGTTGTCAAGTAATGAAGGTTTTTCTACAAAAACAGCCAAAAGCGAAAACTAACTCACTCGTTGTCATTTGTTTGGTCAAATAGTGTTTTAAAATCCAAAAGGGCGGTCGGTCAAAGAGAGGGGTCGAAATTTCGCGGCTAGGTGGTGGTCCCTACCCTGCATCCCCCGTTTACCTATGCTCAATGAAAAGGGCAGTTTGTAATCGGCAATCACACTAGTTTTTATAGGCACCGAACTTCTTAAACATCTAAAGATTTACCGACAAATGGATCCATGGGTGCCGATGATTTTCCTGCATTTGTTGGACTAAATTCTGACTGTGGCCAATCGGAAGGTTCGACGTAAAAAGTACTGTTTCTGGTCTAAAAAACAATGAATGAATGCTTTATTTTATTTGTATATTTAAGCTCGAATTATATGTTTTATTTTTTCCGTATTTTTAGGATTTTTTTTGTTTTTAACAAGTTTTAAAAAAGATTCAATTTAAATTTTTTTTTTTAAATCATCTATAAAATTACTCTTTAATTATTCGTGAACTTAGTACAAAAATAGGGCGGAGCTCTGCGGATTGTTGTGGAGCTTCGAAAAGCGAAGCTCCACTTCGAAGCTTTCCGAAGCTACAGGCAACATCGCTATTACACAGCTTTAAAAGGTATATGAGCTGGAAATGTGATAAGAGGAGCATACTCACCTTCAAAAATGTTATAAATTTTTCTACATTCCTTTTCTTCTCACTTCCTTAAACTAAACTCACAATAAACCGCCAAGTGTTATTTATAAGGAACCTTCCAGCCAAAAGTTTTACCTCGGAGCAAAAATTCGGTTCCTTTCTTCGACTGAAGACTAGCCTTCAAAAATACTTTAAGAACAGAGCAGCAAAAAGGGGCCTATTCATAGCAACTACTTCCGTTTTTTTTCTATTAATAATAAACTTTAATAAACGAGTGTCATTTTGAAGGCACACCCGGTCAAAAGTATTTTAGTTCTGAGCAAAAAGCCTGTTTGCTTCGCCGGTTGAAGACAAGCCTTGAAAAATTCTCTAAGAATAGAGCAGAAAAATGGGCGATTTTACTTTGAATAAACCTAGTGTTGTCGGGAAGACAACCTCCTCCCCCGTCAAAAGTATTATACCTTAGAGCAAAAAGCCGGTTCCTTTTGTCGGGTAGACTAGCCTTAAAAACTGCTTTAAGAATAGAGCAGGAAAATGGGCGATTTTACTTTCAATAAACGAGTGTTGTTGGGAAGACACCCTCCTCCCGTGGCAAAAGTTTTACCTCTGAGCTAAAAGCCGGTTCCTTTCTCCGGGTGAAAAAGTCGTCCCATTCCTCATCGGCCGGGGAGGTGGCAGCGGTGGGCGGCTGGGTAGCTGTTGCCGGCTGCAGTTGTTGGATCAGCTCCCTGGCCGCGGCTTCAGTTTTGGCACCGACGTGGCGACAGTCCGTGGGATAACCGATGGTTCCGACGGCCTAAAGGCAAAAATATTGATTTTAAAATAACATCGCCTCCGAAATTATATATACTCCGCAATGATCCTCAGAGGCCGCATTTATGAACACAAATTTTTTGTTCGAAAGCCTATTTGGCTTAAAACAACCAAATATTTTCCAAGTAGCCGATAGACAAAAAATGTTTTTTTTTCTGCTTCTACAATCGAAAGATCATGTTTGCTTTATGAATGCGGCTTCAGATTAGAGAGAAAAAGTTATTTGTAGAAAATTTAGAACATGTTTTTGAACTAACTTATGAAGATTTTCTAAACGAACGTTATTGTTATTCCGTTTTTACTAAAACAGCTGGTAAAATAAAATAGGTTAATCAATATGAAATTTCCCGCTCACCGGTGGCAAGTTGGCAATGGGCGGCATGGCGGTCGGTTGCCGGTCCCCCCACGGATCATCTGTCTCCGGCGCCGCCACTTTAAACATCACGTGACCGTTCGCTTGCTCCTGATTGGCTGTCGCTTCGGCGGGGACGCCCCCCACACTCCCGTTGCTCTCCGCCCGCGGAAGACTGGCCCCGGAATCCTCGCGCTGGATTCTAGGGGGCGGGGGACGCTTGGGCGGGGCTGACGGTCTAGGAGGCGCGGCTTTCTTTGGCTGCGGCGTGGAGCGCCCGGAACCGCCTTCAAAAGGAGCGGGGCTTTGGCTCCTCGACGATCCCAATTGGTTGCCGACGCTCATAGTACACAATTCCCCTTCTTCGTTGTCTTCTAAAATACAAAAAAAACATTTTAATTCATTCATTTTGGTGCCATTAAAAAATTATAGTGACTTAATGCACTAACCAGACACTTGGTTTGGGCTCATAATCACCAACTAGAAGTTCTTATGACTCAAAATTTTAATTTATATCTCAATCAAGCGG
Source organism: Microlaimidae sp. YZB2_3 (assembly GCA_030248175.1). NCBI lineage: Eukaryota > Metazoa > Nematoda > Chromadorea > Desmodorida > Microlaimidae > Microlaimidae sp. YZB2_3. Next base: position 56,133 of record JASAMX010006767.1, read on the forward strand.
CATATTAGCGGCTCTAAAAACTCCCATATTGATTTGATTCTAAGAAGCAGTTTAAATTAATGTAATAAAATCATGTTGTAGTAAAGATAAATTCGCACTACATCAAGTGACACAAAACTGTTGTTGTTTCTTTCGTTATTTGCTGTTCTGTTTTTTGGGATACTAGAATAACAACTTTGAACTTATAAACCAAAAATAGTAAACAACAAAGATGAGGTGACGTGAAATAAAAAAATGAAATGACGAACCAAATCAAACCTATTCCCTGCAAGGTGGTGATTTTACTCTGTCAATATAAAGTTTTTCTATAAGGTCCCGCATAATCCTAGACGCATTTAAAATAAGGTGACAAACGAAATAAACTAAATTGACAATTACCATCTGGCTCTTCAAGATTAGGCCCATCTTCGGAAAGAAGGTTAAAACTCAATTCCTCTTGATTGATTCGGCATTCCTTTAATTCTGTTTGACACTCCTCTTCCCAACCTAGAAAACAATGCTCCAAAATTTTGTAACAACTTCCGTTGTGATAATATTGCAATGCCGCATTTTAAATACGAGTTCTAATGTAATGCTGGCGAGTGATGGTGTTTACGCAGCACGTCAGTCTGAGGTACTGAGACTGTAGATTACAAGATTACAGCTTAAAGTCCTGTATCGTTCATTTTTAAGCCGAAAAACTCAAAATTCTTTTTAACTTTCTTTTCTTTTCCTCTACTCCTCTACCATTATCACAACTTACAATTTTCATTTCATTGAAAATTACAAAATACATCAATCAGATGTTTTACGTTTTTCGGACCCTTTTAAGAGCCAGAAAGATTGTATTTGTTTTTGCACCTTTTTTAATGCGTCTAGTCTAAAACTTTTATTGACGACCTTTCAATTTTTTCGTTTCTTTGCTTAGCTACACACTTCTTTTTTTTTTCTTGTTTCTCATCCTCAAAAACAAAACGCAAAATAACAAAAAACAACAACCCCTTCATCCTCATCCCCTAATATTTAGCCCACCCCCTCACCCAAACCAACACCTTACACCAAATAAAAAACAAAAAAACTACCCAACCAATCAGACCCCCTCTACGCACTCCCGCTCCCGCCCCAGCAAAACTCCCGCCTCCTAGACCCCCCCCCCCCACCCCCCCCCAACCCACCTTCCCCACTTCCCCCAACAAACTACACAGCCGATACAACAACTAACACCGCCACATCGTCACCCCAACCGACCGCCGCCCATCCGACCTCCGCACAAACCAGCCCTCTTTTAATCCCACTTTTATAAAACAAATAACAATAACCTTTAAAATTTCATAACATTCAAAACTTAATCTATTATTTCTTCCCATATTTTCTCTCTATTAAGCCCACATCACCCATATTAAATATAACAAAAAAAAAACATTTATCTCTAATTCACCAAAACTTCAAACAAAATCCTATCCCTCAAACAATCCCACAAATAAATCCAAAACCCTCTCCCACCCCACCCCAAAACAACCCACAACATCCACACCACCCACACCACCTCACCCCCCAAAAAACACCACCCAATTGCTGTATAGATCTGAGCTACAGAAACTGTTTTTACTATAAAACAAAAGTATTTAAGCATTTTACTTACTTTTTTAAAATGGAAAGTCCTGTAGGTCCTGTACGTACGTCCTGTACGTTTTTCATTGCAAATATGATGATGGGTCTTGCGCCTTGGGGGATGGTTAAATGTAATCTGGAATATTGATAAACATACAAATGTCCTTATATTCATTTTAAAGATTTTGAAAGGCTTAAAATGATTCATCGTTTATTTCACAAACAATCAAAATTTTGCTATTTCTTGGTCAAAAACATTCTCCACTAAATACCTCAGAAAAAATAGTTTACAAAACGCAAAAACAATTTCCCAACTCAAGGCATACCATTTTTCATTGTAAAAAGGCCAACCTTAATCATTCTATAAGAAAAACCCTTCGGCTTAAATTCGTAATTTATATGTACAAAATAAAAGAGGTGTCCCCCCACTAGTCCCCACAGGTTCAGCTAGCCGCTAGCTTGCAAGCTTTAGCCGACTGTTTTTTTTTTACTGCTCAAAAAAATTTAAACTTAACATTTCAATATGCAATTACTTCTCAATGTCGCTCAATGTTTTTCCAAGGTACTACGTGCTCTTGGAATTCGCTAATCCCACTGAAGTAGTTCGGACTTTGCTAAAAATCGAACGGATTTAACTGTTCAAGTTGGAATTGATGTTTAAGAAGTTTTTTCCTTGTCAATATATTTCAGCTGAAACAGTTGCCTCTTTACCAATGAATACATACTTGTACAAAATTTATATCTTTAAAAACCCTCTCAATTCACGGCAAACTAATGTACGGTTATCAAGACCCTCGAACTTGATATGGTTCATCATACATCTCAATGCCTAATTGCTTGCAATTTAAGCGCGGAAATTCCTATACGTTTTAATAATTCCACATTTTTGTATTTCCAAAAAAACTGGTAAATTACTTTTTCTTAAATCATAAAATAATGATTTAATATTTTTCACGTCAGAAACATCTCATTTAGTGCCATTTCATATGCCAATTTTCCCACGAATATGCTTTTTTATAAATTGGAGCGTTGTACGCGACGTTATAACCCTAAATGATATGTACTCGGCCGTCTCATATTCAAATTAAAGTTTTGTCTATACTTAGAGAGAATCTGAGTTTTCTTAAAAACCGATTTCCTGCTCAATGCTGCTGTAAACTTTGTCTAAACGTGTTTTACAAAAAGGCTATTTAGGCTATTTTTCTGGTTTTATCTGTCGACGCGTTTTATAACATTTTGGACTTTTCTTAAGAAATTTTTATGTTACATTAC